>VSMD01055360.1:0-22664 GCA_008750895.1 Mirza zaza
TTTTTTTTTTTGAGACAGAGTTTCACTTTATTGCCCAGGCTAGAGTGAGTGCCATGGCGTCAGCCTAGCTCACAGCAACCTCAAACTCCTGGGCTCAAGCAATCCTGCTGCCTCAGCCTCCCAAGTAGCTAGGACTACAGGCATGTGCCACCATGCCCGGCTGATTTTTTCTATATATATTTTAGTTGGCCAATTAATTTCTTTCTATTTATAGTAGAGATGGGGTCTCGCTCTTGCTCAGGCTGGTCTCGAACTCCTGAGCTCAAACCATCCGCCCACCTCGGCCTCCCAGAGAGCTAGGATTACAGGCTTGAGCCACCGCGCCCGGCCGGGATAACCCATTTCCTTTCAAAATAAACTCATAAAAAGTAAAGCAAAGTGAGCTGAACGGAGAAAAAATCCAAAGAAAATCATAGTACAGGTGACATGAGCCTGGATTTGCAAAACCTGAGGTTTGGGAAACATGGCCTTCCCTGTGGGTGTTTCTTAGGGCTCTGACCCGGGCCTCCTCTCACACTATGCATTCTTTGTGCAATTTCCCATCTAGTACCGTAGATTCAATGACTCTGATGAAATTTTTTTTTTTTTTTTTTTTTTGAGACAGAGTCTCACTCTGTTGCCCGGGCTAGAGCACCGTGGCATCAGCCCAGCTCACAGCAACCTCCAACTCCTGGGCTCAAGAGATCCTCCTGCCTCAGCCTCCCAAGAAGCTGGGACTATAAGCATGCGCCACCATGCCTGGCTAATTTTTTCTATATATATTTTTAGCTGTCCAATTAATTTCTTTCTATTTTTGGTAGAGACGGGGTCTCGCTCTTGCTCAGGCTGGTCTTGAATTCCTGAGTTCAAATGATCCTCCCACCTCGGCCTCCCAGAGTGCTAGGATTGCAGGCGTGAGCCACCACGCCCGGCCTCTGATGAAATATTAACTCCAAAATCTCCGTATATTGCTCTCTCCTGAACTGTTGGTACAGATTTAACCACCTCTGGGATATCTGCACCAGATACACCATAGACGTGTCAAATCATCACTTTCTAAACTATCATCGCCACCCTCATTCCCTTCCCACACGCCCTAGCTCAGTGAATGGACCAGAGTCATCCTTGGAACTTCCCTCTCCGTCACCAGCTACATCCAGGATGCCTGAGTCCTCTTTCACCCCCAGGAGTGAGTCTCCTCCTTTCTCTTCTCTCTGCGGCCGCCTCGAGGCAGGCTCCTCATCTCTCGCAGCGTCTAACGGGCCTCCCTTCCTCCAGCGCCCACGTGCGCGTCCTCTGCCAGGCTTTCAGGCGCCATTGCCCCCTCGGCCTTATGCTGCTCTTTCACAAGCACACAAAAGCAAAGGGACCGTGTGAGGAGTGCGGCTTAACCTGTGATCCACAGACGGGCCCCAGGGGGTTCTAGAACCCACTAAAATTGATTGCAATCCTTTATGCATGTGGCCAGAAATGCAGTTTTCTAGGCAAAGAGCCCCTGACTGTCATCAGATCCTGGCAGATGGATCTTAAAGGCTAAGTGGGGAGACCCCCTCAACAAACAGAACCATCGCAGAGATCAACGAGGAGATTGAGTGAGACGTGGGTGGCGCTTAGATTGTCTACCCCAGCCTCAACCAGGCTTTGCCCAGGGAGCCTCTCTCTTTTATGCACCTCTCACCCCACAAACCCCTTCCTTTTGAAGCCCTCAGCGTATATAATGGCAGACTGCTTAGATAATAACCATAGCTGCTTGGGGGGTACGTCCTCTTATCTGGGCAAAGAAAACAATGTGGACAGATACATGCTTCCATGAAGGGAAAATGTGGAGTTAGGATGCCACAGGCAACTCTTGCAAATAATATTCTTCAAAACTCCAGTTAGGATGCTCGTGGCCTTAAGAGGGCCATGAGGAACAAATGTCCCTGTCCTTCAACGTTACAGAGAAGGAAGGTGGGGTTGTGTATGTGGTCATTATAAAAAAAATTAAAATAACTACCATTTATTGAGTTCACAGGTGCTGTAAAAAAACCACTCTGTGGTATAATTTCTGTTATTATCCTCATTTACCAGATGAAGATACCAAGGTTTGGAGTAATTAAATCACTTACCCACAGTCCCCAGGCTAGTAAGATATAGAGCTGAAATTCACGTGCAGATCTATTGGATCCTAACCATGATGTTATACTAACAAAAGCATGCTAGATTTTTCAAAGTTTGTTATATCTGCTACATAAACTGCAAAATGAAAGTCACGGTTCAATTTGTTCTATGAATTGCAAATATTTTATCAAGATAGAAAATAAAAATAAAGACCTATACTACCATATTCAAAGGCTCTGTACCCTACCTACTTCCCTTCCTAACATTTGAGTCAGACTAGGTTTATGAGTTTTTTCAAGGTAGGGAGTACAGAGATTAAGTTGCTTGCTCAATTATTGATTAAATGATTGCACAGAGACAAATTTTAAATGATGACCTTTCACACAAAGGTTTTTGCAAAGGCCTCCTAAGCACAGGAGGGCTCAGGCATGCAAAGGCTCCAGGGGTCTCCAGCAAGCAGTCCAGACACACACACACACAGCCTCTCCCTGTCCTGTCCCCACTCTCACATCCTGCTGGGGTTCCAGTGACTGCTGAGGTCCAGAGAAATGCCAGGTTTGGTTTCCACAAAACAGAGCCAGCCTTAATGCCTGGAAGTTTCCAATAGTTACAAAGAGCATCAAGCATCACAAATCCAAGGACAAGCTAAATCTGAGGGCACTGTGAAATGAAAAGTTAAGGCAGCTGGGACACAGGCATCAGGAAGACAAATAAGAAATGCAGCCAGCACTACTGCAACATAAATGGTAATCACTATCATTTATTGAGCACTTACTGTGTGCCAGGTACTGTTCTGAGGAGCTTATGTTTGCTCTCACAAGTATGGAAGGCATAAGATTCATTTCCCTCCTGGACATACAAACTTCATTTCTCTGCCTGCCTTGCAGTTGCACTAGCCACATGACTGGCTTCTGGGTATTGTGGAAAGTGCATTCCTTTTCAGTTCTGGTTTATAACCCTTCCCCTCACCCACCCAGCCCATTCTCAAATGATCTTTCTCTACCCAGCAGTTAACAGAATCACAAATCGGAAAGAACACGGGTCTCTAAAATTTCCATGTGGAAGGCTGCCCATTGAACGCCCACTCGCACTGTTCCATGTGTGCAGTAAACCGTTACTATATTAAGCCACTGGGACTTGAGGACTCATCTGTTACAGCAGCTAGAGTCCCCCTACCGAATTGCACGAGCCCACGAGTGGCACTATCATCATTTTCAAATGAAGATCTTCAAGTAGATAAGTAGCTTTCCCAGGGCCGCTACTAGTAAATGCCAGACTTAAGATTCAAATCCGAGCCATTTGGCACTGGAGCCCATGCTGGTAGCCACTAATTCTCTTCCACAAGGAGCTGCGGGGACAACTGAGGTAATGCGTCCTTAGTGCTGGCACAGTGATGGACGCCTGGTCAGTGCCACATAAAAGCAGTGTGATGTCATTGTTCACAATTATTACGAGTGTGCTGGGGTCCTTCACAGACTCTTCTTCCAACTCCATCCTGCTATCTTCCCAGTGCCTCCCCAGTGTGCCCTAACTCACACCTACTCTGTGTCTCCGACCATCTACAGGGAATAATATATTAGTTACCTTTCTGCCCCCTTTCTCTGTGCGATTACAGGTATATATTGAGGTTTCACGTGCAAGCCGAGGCAATACATGTGTTGTTTGTAGAATGGGTCCAGTTGCACGGCGGTAAAGTTATGGATCTGTCCTGGTCTGGGTTTTTATCACCAGCTTGAAAGGGCCTCTTCATAGGTATATGAAGCAAATTGGAGGATGAATCAAAGCTGGGGAAATGGCTAATACGATAGAAGACAAAACCAAGAGTCCAACTGTTCTCAGCAGGCTGGAATAACGGGCCAAAGCCAAGGAGAAATTTAATAGAGAAAAACAAATGGCAGAATCTTAGAAGAAAAGGACCTTATAGATCGTTGTCTGGAGCCTCTGATTAAATCCTTGAATTAGATGGATTTCCTTCCTCCCAACTGTTACTATTCTAGTCACACCTGTTCCCGATGATCTCTGAGTGTGTGAAGAAATTACCTTAGCTGTTTCAAAATCTTGTTAAATTCCAATTAAAATGGACTGGGATAGCTTAGATTTTTAAACTCCGAGCTTTTAAAGCAGAAGTAAAGCAGATGCATCAGAGGCAGACTTGTATCTAATCCCGCGTGTGTGATCTTTGCTGGGGAGAGTGTTTAGTGAATGCATGCCAGTGTTGTCTGTTATCGATTGGCGCAGTGGTTCTGATGGGGAAACCACCTGAACCTACAGTTTAACTGGTCATTTTATTTGTTTCTGTCTCCTGAAGAAAAGGAGCCACAAAATAGGGCAAATACGTATTCTTCTAATAAACTAGAAGTCAGGTAATTAGAACCAATTTAGTAGCTTTCCATATGAGAGAAGTGTTAATAGCCTTGATATCTGGTAAAGTTGCTAAGGTCTAAGGGGCCTCAAAATGTTATGACTTTAGATTAAAATATTCAAGGTAAACTAGTTCCACTAAACTCTAGGGGGAAACAGGGTTAGATTGAATAATGTACGCTAATATTATTGCTAATATTAATGATTAAAACAATCTTTTTTATTTTTATTTATTTGAGACAGGGACTCACTCAACTGCCCAGGCTGGAGTGCAGTGGCATCATCATAGCTCACTGCAGTCTCAAACTCCTAGGCTCAAGCAGATCCTCCTGCCTCAGCCTCCCCAGTTGCTGGAACTACAGGTATGTGCCACCACACCTGGCTAATTTTTCTACTTTTTGTAGAGACAGGGTCTCGCTATGTTGCTCAGGCTGGCCTTGAACTCCTGGCCTCAAGTGACCCTCCCACCTCAGCCTCCCAAAATGCTAGGTGTGAGTGAGCCACCCTTGCCAGGCCAAAACAATCTTTTTTAGATAGTGAAAGACATCAGAGCCACCTGGAGTGCTTATTAAAATGAAAATTCCTGGGTCCTGCCCCAGGACTTTTAAGCTAGAATATCTGATCAAAAGCCTAGAAACCTGCATTTTAACAAAATCCTAAGGCAGTTTTTATGCCATGTGAACTTTGGGACTAGAAAGAAAATATCTAGATATTACTATTTCTTATAGAAATAAAGGATCCACAATTTAAAACAATAATTTATGTCCTGCTAGTACTAGTTTATGCTGATCTGGTTTTATTAAAGATTTTTATTTTTATACAAAAGTATAACTGAGCAGAAAAGCATGCTACTCAATACTCTAGAGAAAGCCTCGTGGTTTGGATCATAAACCTATGGCCAAGTCACCTCCCTCTTCATCAGGTGGCAGGGTTCCTAATGGCAAACAAGTGTCTGGAAGGAAAAAAACATCCATTATTACTGGGTATGTAAGCCCAACCTCTCAACATAAGAAACATCGCAGTGGGAATGACCAAGTCAAAATACAAAGTCCGCATCCTTCCCAATTACGAATATTTTAACTATAGTTCAATGAATGTTTTAATATATGTTTATCTGATCACCTACTCATTCCTGTCTGTGTGCCAATGTGCACATTCATCACATTGAGGGAGAGGGACTAATTCCCCTTGTGTCCCCTAGAACCTGCTCTGTAGGCTGGTGTTTGCCCTGTGGCTGGCAAATCCTGGGCAGGTCCTAAGACTTGTCTGGTCCTTTTAGTCACAGGAACATATTTGTTCTCATAGTTAATATGTCCAGTCCTAAATAAGAATTGATCCCATCTAAAGCTTTGCTCCTCCCTCAGTTCTGTCCTGCCTGCAGGACGGGACGGGAGCAGGTGGCTGCCTTACCTCTTGCTAGCTGCTATTTATGGCCCTAGTGAGGGTGGGAAAAGGGATTTGGGAAAAGGTACAGTTTGTGGCTGTTGTGCAGTTGGTGGCCTCTGGCAGTGGCCTGGCAGGATTTCCAAGCGGACTCTTCACTCAAGGTTCACCTCTGTGGTTTCTCCAAGACGCCCCAGGAGAACCTCCCACTGCTGTTCCGGTGAAGTAGGCAGTGGCTCCTAATAGTGGCTGCTTCAGCTTCGGATACTCAGGCTCTCCACCGCGGGGCTCCACCCCTGCTGGGTCAGTTCATCCCACCAGGCAGAGCTTGTGGGCCAGGTCCCTCTGCAGGTGGTTCCAGGTCATCATCTCCTTCCAGCGGTCGTACATTTGGTCCACCAGGAAACACCACTGCTCTATGGTTACTCGCTTAAGTGCACATTGCTCCTGGGGCAGTTCTCTCTCTCCCCCCACCCTTTCTCTTTCTCTGTTCTGACACCTCAAGGCTTTTGCCTTTATATTTTTCAAGCATGTATTAGATACTGGTCCCCAGTATTCCCCAAGAGACATGTGAGGCTCACTGAGTGATCCCTGGCAACCCCAGCTGGCTGGAGAGGACCACATAGCATCGAAAGTCTCTACAAGGGAGTGGGCTCCTCCTTAGTTCTCTGGGGCGTCTCTTTGATGGGATGACTAGCTGCAGCAACACTAGTTTCTTAAGCTCACAAGGTGTCCTGAGTGTGGTCCAACACCTGCTAGGATGTGGGGCCATGACACCTATCACATCGTTCTCTCCTTTGGGGATCTTGCAGGAACAGCAGACCTCACGAAAGGCAGTATTAAGTATACTCTTATATATGCATATGCATAGACTTGCCTGTGAGTGCCACTGGGCACAGAAGAGAGGGGGAATTTGTCTGGATGGTGTGTTCTCTAGGACATGGCATGACTAAGAATAAATATGAAGACATGTAAATATAAAGTGATGGAGATGCCTGTGCCAGTCTGTGGTATTTGTGTTGGACTCAAATTAGTTGGTAGAAAAGCAGAGAATTTTAGGAAATATAGTAAGTGAAGAGAAAGGAGAAAAACCACTGAGAAAGTGGTAGGGAGGATAGAAAATTTCACAAGAACAAGTGGACGAAGAGTTTAAAGAAAGTAAATTAACGTTTTAGAGAACACCAGTAAATACCCTTTGTATTAGGTGCCCTGTACGCGCAGTAGCATCCAAGGGGCCCAAGAAAAGTCTCAGATGTAGCCCAGAGGGAAGAAAAACGAGAGGAAACCAGAAAAAGAGAAAGCAAGAGAGAGAGAGAGAGAGAGAGAGAACTGAAGCCAGCCTGATGGGGTGGAAGACCTAACCATTCAGTGAGGTCCAAGGCCACAGAGCCCGCAGCTTGGAGACGTTTCCCCGAGGGGAGTGACCTCCACCTCCTGCCCTGCGGGCTCCACCTGCGCCTGGGACCCGCCCCCAGTCGGCAGGTGCTTTCCGCGCATGCTCCGTCTGCCCCGAGCCCGCAGGCTGGAAAATGCTGGCTGGGAGGCGCGGGAGCCTGCTGTTCCGAGAACACCGGAAAGCACGGCCGGTTTGGCCCCTGGTGGCCGATTCCGTGGCCGGGGCTGCTCCTCCGGCCGCAGCCCTCTGTCGCGTGGCAGTCTCCATACCCCCGCCCAGCCGGCACCCGGCGGTCTCGGGTCCCCGCCGTCCGGGCGCCGCGAGGCGGAGCGAGCCGGGCTGCAGCCTGCGCCCCCGCCACCGCGAGAAGCGGCCGGCGCGGAGCGGCGCGTGGGAGGCCCCGGCTCGCCTCTCGGCGGGCGAGTGTGCTCGTTCCCAGCCCAGACCGAGAAGTGACAGCCCCGAGTCTGTTCGGGAGGGAGACACCGAGCATGCCAAGCGGGGAGGGCTTTCTTGTTCTTTTCCGCACGGCAGCTCTCCCCCGCCCTCTTGTGTCTCCGCTTGCCCTCCGTCCGCTCCCGGGACTGCCTCTGCCCCCCCCCCCCCCGCCCCGCTCCCCCCGGCGGCCGTGAGCTGGTTTGCTGCCCCGCCGCAGGCGCCGGGGTTCCGCGGCACCCAGGGTCCGCCCGGTGAGCGCCCCCCACCCGGCGCCCGGCGTGCGCGGTAGTGACAGCTCGGCCACAGCACCTGTCGCCCGCCAGGTGTGGCCTTAGAGGGCGCTTCCCTCTTTCCCGCTGCGGTTGCCCCCTCTCTTCAGCCCCGCCCTCACCTTCGTTTCACCTTTCCCACGTTCTCGCCCTCTCAGTGTTTGCTCCCCAAACCCCTCTCTCCTGAATTGCCTTTCGCCTTCAGCTTCTCGTCCTTTCTCTCTTTTATCCTCACTGTTTAGCTTAAGCCTCGGCCCTTAGCCCACCCCCTTACCCCAGCCTTTGCCCTCCTTTTCTTTTTCTCTTTCTTTTTTGGATCCCTTTCCACAGCTACCTCCCTAGCCATGGGTAGCACGTGACAGCAGTAGAAGCTGGCCTACCAGCCAAGTAGAAACAGGTCCCAGAAATAACTAGATCTGGCCGGGCGTGGTGGCTGATGCCCGTAATCCTAGCACTCTGGGAGGCCGAAGCCTGGCGATTGCTCGAGGTCAGGAGTTTGAAACCAGCCTGAGAGAGACCCCATCTCTACTAAAAATAGAAAGAAATTAATTGACCAACTAAAAATATATATACAAAAAATTAGCCAGGCATGGTGGTGCATGTCTGTAGTCCCAGCTACTTGGGAGGCTGAGACAGAAGGATTGCTTGAGCCCAGAAGATTGAGGTTGCTGTGAGTGAGGCTGATGCCATGGCACTCACTCTAGCCTGGGCAACAAAGTGAGACTCTGTCCCCTCCCCCCAAAAAAAAGAAATAACTAGATCTAGGATGCACTCGCCATTACACTAACACAGCACAGGTCATGTACACAAGCCTTTCTTGATGACTCAGGTGGGCGTTGTTCCAGATGGGCTGCGGTGGGAGGGACTTCGTGGGTTGACTACACTTTGGGGTCAGCATGGTTTGGGCCTCAACTTGGCAGATTCAGAAATGTTTACCTTTTCGGTTCACCAGGAGCAATCGCACCTCGTAAAATAGAGTCACGATATAACATTCACAAGAAAACAAAGACAAAACTCGAGTGCCCAATATATTGGCTTATTAGAAAGGATAAGTTGTTAGTGGCAGAGATGAGCTAGGTACCTGCAGTTAGGTGGAACAATGTGATTGAGTTCAAGCCAAGGGAATGTGGACTGAAGTAATATATGCCACTTCTGGATGCAGCGGAAGTGAAGGACTGCAATGGGGGAGACACACAATGGAAAGATCTGGATCCTTGAGTTACCATGTAGAGGAGAGCCACCAGGAGGGAGGCTTGTCTCACATTGGACTATGGTGTGGACAAGAAACAAACTTTTACTGTGTTAAGACACTGGGCCTTAGAGATCATGTACTTTTTAAGTTATTATCAGTATTTCTTTCTAGGGAAAAAATAACTTGCTTTCCACTCTTCCAAATACCCTCTTCCTCAGAACCAAGGCGCCTGATAAACCTTATCCACAGAGGCATGCATGGTGAGCATGAAATGCATGAAAGCCCTGAGAGTTGTTTATTTAACTGCAATAAAATTTAAGTGAGAGTTTCTGCCTTAGCTTAGGAGATACTAGAAAGGAGTTTATGGAAGAAAAGTGGGCAGAGGTATTAAAATGGCCATTTTCTGAGCATGGGGATGGTGCCATCTAACCACCTGTTCATCTTTTGATTTAGGAACAGGGAGAGGAGGAGTGTGAGAACCAAGAAGAAAATTGTACCTACTCAGAAGTGTGGAGTGAGGATGGAAGTGCCTAGATTTAAAGGCATCATGAAGTGTCATGCCAAGACAGAAAAGACTCTGGGCTGGCCAGGAGGGAATTGGCCAAAACTATGAGTCAGGTACGTGTCAGTTAAGTTCCAGGCACACATGTATCCCATAGTCTAGTCAACATCTCCACATGGATGTCTAATCAGTGTTAAACACTTTACAACAAATTAAATTGAACAGAGTTTATTTAGCAAAGAATGATTCATGAATTGGGCAGTACTCAGAACCAGAAGAGGCTCAGAGAGCTCTGCCCTGCAAAGTGGGCAGTATTTATAGACAGAAAATGGAAATGAAATACAGAAATAGCTTGGTTGGTTACAGCTAGGTATTTGCCATTATTTGGACATGATTTGATCAGTTGGCTTCCTGTGATTGGCTGAGAACTGGCTATCTGTTACAAAAAATATACTCCTAAATTAGGTTTTTAGTTCCTTCACTTACTAAGTTAGATTACAGATTGTTACATAGTGACTCAAACTACAGAGTACTCTGTAATTTAACATAGCATTCCAAGTCTAGCAGGTCCAAAACTGCTCTTCCCTCAGTCTCCCCAATCTCAATAAATATCTATTCTATTTTCCCAATTTCTCAAGCCAGAAACCTTAAAGTTTGCCTTAAGTCATCTCTTTCCCTTATGCTCCACATCCAATCCTTTAGCAAAATCTATATGTTTTACCTGTAACATATAGAATTTATAGGATTTATAGAACATATAGGATTTCTATATCCAGAAATCAACCATGTCTTATCATTGGGCTGTGCCAATCTATGCCAAACTGCCATCTTCTCTTCCCTATGTCAGTGCAGAAGCTTCCTAACTGGCCTCCTCACTTCCAGCCTTGCTTCCCTATTATTTGCAGTCATAACATTTTTATTTAAAAATGGAAATCAGATCATGTCACTCAAACTCTCCAAATGCTTGCCATCTTACCAAAAATAAAGTCCCCAGTTCTGACAGTGGTCTCTATGATCTGGGCCCTGCTTCATGAGGGACTTGCTTTAGCCACTTGTTTTAGCCACTGTTATATTCCCAACGAGAATGGTGCCTGGTACACATTAGGTGTTTAGTGACTATTTCTGGAATAATAGACATAGAGATAGAGACCAGAGGAAAAAAGAAAGAAAAGAATATTCGTAGCCATAGTCACAAACACAGCATGGCTTTAATGACCTTTGGTGGTGATAGCTCAAATGCTACAAGATGGGAATGTCACCTCTGTATAAGAAAGATCTTGGGACACACTCAGTTTCCTATTTTCTATACAAGAATTTGAAGCTTTCCCCAATGAAAATGAGGAAGAGAGTTAATTTCACAAGTATCTCTTGCTTCTTGACTCTTGTTATGAGAAGTATCTAAAATTTTAATTACAGCCTCATTCACAAATTCTTTTAATTTAGAAAGTTCTATTTTTTTAAAAAAATAGCAGGCCAGGCCCACTATGTAGCTTAACATGCAAACTTATAGGCTGATATTAATGAATAAGCATAACAAAAAGTATGGGAAGTATCTCCTAAACCTGTCCTGTTGGGTTTGAGGAGTCCGCCTGAGTTCTTCTCCTCATTGTGTCTTGCTTTCCTTGACACACCATCCCTGTGGGGCATGATCTGGGTCTCACCTCCACTATGTGTCATCCTTGGGGTCCCAGCTTAAGTGTCACCTCTCAGAAACCTTCCCTAACTACCTACTAAAGTAGGCAGTCGCACCCCCTACCAACACCCCTATAACTCTCCTTTGTAGTGTTCTCTTGTTTTCCTTTCTGGCACTTATCACGGTCTGGAATCACATATTGACTTCTTAACAGTTACACACTGTTACCTGTCTTCCTAGAGTGTAAGTTCCTTAAAGGCAGGGCCATGTGTGTTTTGTCACAGTGGGATGCCTAGTGCTGGGAACATAGTAGACGCTCCATAAACATTCCATGGATACAAGAGTGAGAGAGAGCGAGTGAAGGAAGGCAGGCAGGGGCCAAGAAGCTGGGCAGCCACTGTCAAGGGGGGTTGTCAGCCCCCTGGCTGACCCAGCCTCCTGCACCTGCCCTTTGCCCTCCTCCCAGCCCCTCCCTGTGCTTCCCTGCAGCTGCTGATCACCTCGCTGACAGGCAGGCGAGGCCAAGAACGTCGAAAGAGGAAAAGAAAAATGAGGCACGGGAGGGTAGAACGGAAAATCTCAGCTCTTTTAGCAGCCACTCTTCCTTATTTCTTGCTGGAGTATTGGCACCTTTAAAAGCCTTGGCTGTCCTCCCCAACCTCCCCACTCAATCACAAACCACAGCATCTAGAAAAAAAGCAAGGCAAAAATCAATGTGCTAAATCTCCTCTGGGCTCAGTAGCAACTCCCTGCAGCTTCCCTCTGCTGGCCACAGAAAGGAGCTGTCCAGCTCTCTCTCTGAACTTGACTCTAGGGATGGGGAGGTTGCAGGCTAAAATGTGCCCCTCCCCCCCATTCCCAGCCAGGAGCAGACCAAGGAGGAAGCCTCAGGGACTCTCCATGCACAGCTCAGGCTCTGTGTGCAGAGTCTCACCTGCCCTGCTCCTGCTGGCCACTCTGCTCTCTTCCCTCCTGGCTCTCCCTCTGTCTCTGCCCCACGTACCCTGCCAGTGGTCCAGGGAGTTCTCTGTTCACAATTCCCCCCTTTATCCACCCTCTCTTCACATGTGTAGGGAGAGAAATGGAAGAGGGGATTATTGTCTGAGTGCAGATGGTTCAGTTCAGAAGGGAATCGTATTTTTATTATTAAAATGTTAATATGATTTGATTTCCTTTCTCCCTTAAATCATATTCCTTTCAACTCTCTCCCTCGAAGACTGAGCCACGGAGTTTTACTGCCTCTGGGAAGGTGAAGATGAGAACCGTGTAGAACTAAGAGATGACTTCTCCCACCCTGGCTCCTTACAGCCGATTCTCTGCACAGCAGCTGGAGCGGGACTTAAAATGTAAGTCACTCCTCTGCTCAGAACCCTCCTGGCTTCTCATCTCATGCAGAGTAACAGAAAAACTCCCGGGGCCCACCAGCCCTACTGCAATCCGGCTGCCCGCTGCCTCCCCTTTGCCCCTCCAGTCCAGCAGCAAGGACTGCCCATTCTTCCTCCTGAATCACACAGGCTCCTGCCTGTGCACTCACTGTTCTCTGTGGCTGGAAGGCCTGTCCCCAGATTCCTTCCCTCACTTTCCCCTGGACTTAGCTTCCAGTGTCTTCTTATGAGTGGGCCCTCTCCGGCCGCCCTATCTTGGTAATAACCACCTCCCCCTGCACTCCCTGTTTCCCATAGCCTGCCTCTCCACCCTTGCCTCTATCTCCCCTGACATGTTATTTATCATTAGTCCCTTTGGTGTCTGCGGCACACCCAGCACAGTGTGCAGATCTGGGCACAAAGATCCCCGGGGTCCGGGGCAAGGACTTTGTTTTGTTCACTGCTGCATATCCACACCTAGAACACTGCCTGGTATGCAGTGGGGGCTGAATCAATATTTTCAACTGAGATGACTGAACCCTGGCTCCAGGTGCCCCATCTGTGCCTCCACCAAGCCCTGAATACACCCTGCCTCCCACACACCATCCTTGAAGGGAACCGGATGTGGAGGCAATCTCAACAACCGAACTGGAAACCAGAAAGAGTCTGACCATTGATGGCCAAACAAGCTGTGAAACCTGGAGCTTACACTGAGAAAGTTTGAATTTTGCTTCTCATAGCAGCAACCCAGTGGGATGGCTCCCAGTGGGAGCAGAACAGTTACGGGAAATGGAAAAGCTGCATTTTCTTGGCACATGTGAGTGAGCTGCAGCAGTAAACATATTTCTGCACACGTGTGTCTGTGTGGCTCTTTGCATGAGTTCAGGGAGCACACGACCACCTGCCTTTGTGTGCGATGCTGCAGAGGATGCGTGAGGCCAAATCCCTGCCTTCAGGATGCTCTCAGGGGCCACCACGACACGCACCGTGGAGCTAGAGACATCCGCATGAAAGCACGTGGCGAGGGTCGAAGACACACAACCACAGAAACGTTCGGCAAGTTGGCCTGGGGGGAGGTATTAGGGAGGCTCACACTCCTCTGTGCTGGGGTGTAGGAGGGACGGCTGAGAGCACATGGCAGTGGCAGATCTCTGCCCCCTAACTCGGTGGGCCAGTCTTGGAGCCAGATGAAAGGAGATGTGACTTCTCAGAACTCACTTGTTTCCATCCCTTGGGAGGCATTTCTCAGAACAACTGCTCCAAGAAAGACTCGCGTAACCGTGGTGTGGATTGAGAAGGATCAGGGAACCACTGGTTGCTGTACTTGAAGGAAAAGAAGGTTCATCTGAAGTCTCACTGGAGGGAATCTATGTCCTGATCTGCATATATGGAGTGTGTAGGGCCCTCAGCCAACGTGAGCTTTATTTCTGCTACCTAGTGTTTGTCAGGGGGATGTCTAGACCTGACTGTCCTGACACGCTGTCACTGTCACCTGTCTTCTTCCACAATGAAGGCTCTGCTGTTTAGCCAGCAACTGTGGGTTGCACACTCAGCCTGTCCCCTGCCCTCTGTGGCAGGCTGCTGCCTTCAAGGAGTTGACTGAGTTCTGTGCGTACCTTCACCTGGACGCGTGAACTGCACGGGCCAAGCCTCCCCTACAGGTCCATGCCGAGGGCAGCAGCACCAGGTGGATCCTGTATCAGTGATCCATTGCTGATCACAGATTACCCCCAAATGTAGCCATTTAAGACAGAGAATATCTATTATCGCACAGGTCCTGCGGGTCAGGGATCTGGGAGTGGTTTCACTGGGGCTACAGGACCAAGGCCTCTCACAGCCTGGGACAAGTCGTCGGCCAGGGCTGCAGGCTCATCTGAGGGCTCAGAGGGAAAGGAGCTGCTGCTCCACAGGCCAGCCAGACGTGTCTCGGTGTGAGAGCTGAGCCCAACAGAGCTGATGATAAGATCCAACCAATTACCCTCTCTCTCGCCAAACAATTTGATCTGAAGATACAGCAGGTGAAAACACTGTGGCTGAACCGTGTGGACAGCAAAGCGTAGGAACACAAATTCAAGCTGCTAAGGAAGCAGTAAGACGATATGGGCCTCAGGGTGTCCGTGAATACTGCCGCACTGTTGGTGCCGTCTTTACGGGGCCATGCCGTGCTGCCGCTTCCCCTGTGAAAGCGGCTTGTTCTGCCTTTCATAAGCCCCCACAAGTCCTGACTGCCTGGCTGAGATTCCTGTTTTATTTATTTCTCCACAAAGAGACCATCTCTTACCACTCATAACCTAAGGGAGAATATGCCCAGCAATCAGAAGAGTCTAACACCGTGAGGATACATCAGGTGGTTTGTCGTAAACACGAGCAGATCAGTACATGCGTGGGCACTCGCAGCAAGAGAAGATCTGCCCATCAACAGGTGTTTGTTGAAAATAGCCACAGTGCTCCACCTGAATTATTTAATCACAATAATTATGGGCTCTGTATTATTATGTCTGTTTTACAGATAAGAACAGAACCTTGCTCACATGTGAACAGCTGATGAGTAGCAGAGCCAAGATATGGGTCCAAGTCTTTCCAATTCTAGAGCCCACTACATTAAGCCACCTTTCCAGAAACTTCCAGTTCCAGTTGTATTTCCATCATCAGGTGTGACTTTAGAGGTGTGTATAGTAAAGAACTTACTATTGTTGCCTAAAGAGAGGGCTGGTTTTTGCCCTCAGTTCCGGGGAGGTGATCTCTAAGCCTTTGGACTGCCCTGCCTGATAAATGTATCTTTGTTTACCTGGCGTCTTTGGGCCACACCAGAAAGTCTAACAGTGTGATTTATGGTGGGACTTTGAGTCATGTGACATCACCTCAACCACTGGAGAAGCTGGAGACAGGTCAGCAACATGGGCAATGAGCAGGTCTATGGGATGGAGCCCAATACAGACTCTGCACACCAGGGCTTGGGGAACCTCCCTGGCTGGCAGTGCTCTGTGTATTGTCATTTGTCATTACTGCAAAAGTGATGCTGTGTACCTCTCCCATCTCTTAGGCTCCCAGCCTCAGTTCCTCATCTAGACACTGCACAAGGTGAGAGTACTTGCTGTACATAGTGACAAGGGACACGGAACAGTGTGAGTCACAGCCCCTGGAGTAACACAGTGCACATCCTGAGTAACCACATGTGGCAGCTGTGGCTGCCTTGTGAGTGGTTATAAGAACTGAATCTTGACATTTATTGAACACCCTCTCTGGTAACATGGGGATAAGTAAGACATGGCCCTTGTCCTCAAGGGCTTACCTTATAGGGATGAGACCAATAGGTAAAAAACTTAATAAGAAACATTGCCACAACATGTCATTTTAAAAAGCCCTCTTATTGGTTTTATAACACAGATATAAAACATGCACAAATCATACTTATACAGCTCAATAAATTTTCATAAAGTGAATACATCCATGTAACTGCCCAGGTCCAGAAGTAGAACATGACCCAGAAACCCTAGTTCTGTTCCTAATTATCACCTTTCTTCTTCCTCTCCACATGCGGCCACTACCTCGACTTGTAGTACCACGTTTGCATGTTTTTTTAACTTTATATAAGTGGAGCACTGTCATAGTATTCTTTCGTGTCTGGCTTCTTGCTTAACATTGTTTGTGAGACCCATTCAAGCTGTAGCATGAAGCTGTGACTCATTTATTTCACTGCTGTAAAGGATTCTGTTTTATGAACACACCACATTATACAGTACAGAAAAATCTACTCTACCACTGATACCATTTGGGCTATTTCCACCTTCTAGCCAACAAATATCATACTACCCTAAACGCCCTTATACGTCTTTCGACGCACACGTGCATGCATTTCTGTTGGCTAGTGTGGTAGACGGGTAATGGTCCCCCACAGACATGTATGTCCTAATCCCCGGAACCTACGAATATGCTACATTTCATGGCAAAGGGGAATTAAGGTAGCAGATGAAAGTAGATTTGTTAATCAGCTGATCTTGAGGTAGGAAGATTATTCCGGATTATCCAGGTGTGCCCAGCATACTCACAAGGGTCCTTAAATGTGGAGGAGGGAGACGGAAGAGGAGGGCAGGGTGAGGTAGTATGAGGACTCATCTCTTTTGCTGGTTTTCAGACCACCAGCCAAGGACCATGGGTGACCTCCAGAAGCTGAAATGGTTAAGAAAACGGATTCTTCCCCAGAGTCTCCAGAAGAAACACAGCCTTGCTGACACCTTGATCTTAACCCAGGAGATCGATCCATTTCCTAATTTTGAGCTGCAGAACGGTAAGATAAATTTGTGTTGTGTTAAGCTGCTAAGTTGCTGGTAATTTGTCATGGCAGTGATAGAAAATTAATACAGCCATATTCTTATACATAGAATCATTGGGCATGTACATGTTCATCTTTTATAGATATTGTCAAGCAGTTTTCCATTGTGGTTGTACCAATTATACTCCCACCAGGAATGAGGAGTGTTCCTCTTGCTCCCCATCCTCATCAGTGCTGGGTATCATCAGTCTTTTTAATTAAAACCATTCTGTTATGCGATCTCATTTCCATTTCAGTATGCATTCTTGATGACCGAGGAGGTAGAGTAACTTTTCACATGATTGTTGTACATTTAGACCGCCTATTTTGTGAAGCACCTGATCAAATCCCTGCCATGTGTGATGTTGTGAAATAATAAGAAATATATATTTTGGTCTTCATCCTCATTTCCAGCCACAGAACTCCTAAAACTCTTTAATTTCCTTTTTGGAAATTTGCAAATTAGCTGGGCTTCTTTGGTATCTTTTATTCTAATAGGGAACATCTTTTATTCTAATATTTTGTCTTTGACCCCCATTCCTGACACAGAGCTCCTAACTCGCATGAAATTTCCTAGGTGATAGGAGTGCCTTTTGTCCTAATGTGATGACTCTTGCTGGGCCCGTGGATGGGGGCTGGTCACCAGAAAGACCAAGCTATGGTTAGAAGCTTGGAACTTTCAGCTCCATTCCCCATCCTCCAGGAAGGAGTGTGGGGCTGGCAATTGAGTTAATAATTGACCATGCCTGTGTGGTGAAGCCTCCATAGAAATCCCTGAAATACAGGATTTGTAGAGCTTCCCGGGTGGTGAACACACCCACGTGCTGGGAAGGTGGCACACCCCAACTCTATGGGCAGAGGCTCCTGCACCCGGGGACCCTGCCTGACCTCAACCTGTGCACCTTTTCATCTGGCTGTTCATCTGTGTCTTTTATCAAATCCTTTATGATAAACCAGTAAACATAAGTGTTTCCCTGAGTTCTGTGAGCAAATTGTCAAACCTCAGGAGGGGAGTTGTGGGAACCCCCAACTTGTTGCCACATCAGATGGAAGTGTGGGTAACCTGCCGTCTGAGTGGGGAGGGCAGTCTTATGGGACTGAGCCCTTAAGCTGTGGGTCCGTGCAAACTCCAGGTAGACACTGTCAGAATTGCTTGGTATTGCAATTGCTTCTGGTAATACATTGCTTCTGACACCACACATTTGGTGTCAGCAGTGTTGAATATAGAAGGGAAAACAGTTTTTTCTTAGTACCAAGCTACACCTATTTGCTGTCGTGGTAAAAGAGGAATAGAATTTAGAACATAACTCTCTCTATATTCATAAAACCATTCTGTATTCTCAAGTCACAAAATTAGGATTTTCTTTAATATTTTATGAGATTGTTTTTTTTCTTTTCTTACTCTTCTTTAAAATAGTATATAGCAAACAGAAGCAGATTCTAGCCTGGCTATCACAGCATGGCTATTTTAGTGGGCTCACAGCATAAAACCCACACACATACACACTCACACACACAGTTACAAACATATATGGGATGGTGGAAAGAAATATGAAACAACTATTAAAGCTACTAGGAAATATTTTTAAAAACAGTAGTCAAAAACACCAGTGGGCCATTAGGATATTATTTATAGATTAATAATCTCTGCACGAGACCATTTCATTCAGAGGCTCTGTGACGAGTGTATTAGGGCTGGCCTGGGTATTAAACGTTGAGATTGATATATGATTTTCCTCAGCTGATATGACTTCTAAAATAAATCATTCATACAGTTGGTGACTCATACAATCCATTTCGGCTTGCTCTGCTACATGTTAGGAGACTTTTATTTAATTTAAGCATTTTCATTTTTGTGGATTTTGATTGTATAGTGTTTAGTTCTGAGTCTTGGGCAATTGCTATAATAAGGTTACTAGTCAGAGGCTGCAGATAAAGAACAGCAATTCAATAATTAAAAGGCAACCAAAAATGCAATCTGTTGAGTAGCCAAAAAAAAAAAAAAAAACCTATCTGAAAGTGCATGAAGATGGGCTGAAAGCCAAAACTATTAATACAAAATATGATTGTTTCCAGCGGTGAACCATATGTGTTGGGCTCCTGTTTACACAGGGGGTCTTGTACGAGGATCAGACCCGCAGCATTAGGCGGGAGAGTCCTGAGTTTCATCGTCCTGCAGTTTCTAGAATTCCTTTGTTAATACTTTCAGGGTTTTATTAGACCAGATCCTAATCTTTCCTCTTTCCCTTTGTTCCTTCCCTTATCTGCTGCCATTCCTACCTCCTACATGCATTTCCATGCTCAGAAAACGTCAGTCTTTTGAGGGTAAAGCTGGACTTTTTCTTCTTTGCATATCTTTCTAAACATCTTTTGGGAATTGCCTGTTCACTTCTGCTTCCTTCACCCTAGTTGAAGCTTTAGCTTCTCACACTGCCCCCTCTGGACTTGTACATTCCGCCTTACGCCTCTCCCTTCCCACGCCAACCCCATCTCACAAAGTCTCCAGCCAGCAGCCAGAGTGATCTTGTTGTCACACAGATCCAACCATGTCATTCCTGTACTTAAAATGGTTTCTCCTGACTCCAAACTCCTCCATAGCCCGAGGGCCTTGCCTGGTCTGGCTCTAGCCTGCCTCACCAGCCCTCTCTAGAACCTTCTCCTGGATCGCTGTGCTCTACCTTTCGGATCCTAGAATACACTGTGCTCCTTTCCACCTCAGAGCAGGTGCACACACAGCCCCCTCTGAGTCTGGGAGACTTTCTCCCAGATCCCAGTCCTTCAGTTCTCAATGGAGGAAATGTTACTTCCTTAGACCGGCCCTCTGAGAATCCCAGCCTAGATCAAGTCGTGTTATTATTTGTTCTCAGAG
This sequence comes from Mirza zaza, assembly GCA_008750895.1. Classification (NCBI taxonomy): domain Eukaryota; kingdom Metazoa; phylum Chordata; class Mammalia; order Primates; family Cheirogaleidae; genus Mirza; species Mirza zaza. The sequence goes on from VSMD01055360.1 coordinate 19,799, forward strand.
CAATTTTTATTTATCCATCTCAGGACTCACCACAACTGTGAAATTTTAATTGTATAATTCATTCATGTCTTCAACTTTTTTGAGCACCTACTATGTGCCCGACTCTGAATATACATACTTATGAAGAAGACAGGCAAGGTCCCTGTCCCCAAAGAGCTTATAGTCTGGGGAGGATGGAGGAATGGGAGGATGACCATAAACAAGAAACTAAGAAATGAATATATACTTGCAAGTCATAGTAAATACTCAAAGGAATGAGGAATGAGTGCAGGAGGACCTAATATAACTAAGGAGTTAGAACAGACCTCTCCAAGAAGACAAGTTCTATATTAAGAGTCAAGGTAGAGAAGGAGTCAGCCATGGAAATGCCTTTGCACATGCTGTTCCTTCTGCTGGGGGCGGGAAATTGGGTGGGAAAGAGTTAGACACATTTGAGAAGAATGAAAGAAGCCAGGATGATTGGAATGCAGTAAGTGAGGGGGAGGATAGGCAGGGGCTAGACTGCATGTGGCCTTTTGGCCATGATAAGGATTTAGGAGATTATTCTAAGGGGATTGGGAAGATTTTTAAAGATTTAAAGCAGGATAGCTATGATGTAGCTGCTAGTAAGTGGAGAATGGACTATATGGAGGCAATGTGAAATTAGGGATTGCAATGGGCTGTTTCCAATAAATTCCAGGAGGGAATTATAATGGCTTGGGCTAGCATGGTGGCAAGGGAAATAGGAGAGAAACTGGTTAGGGAGGAAAATCCAGAGTTTAGTTTTGAACACACTTGTTTGAGATGTCTGTGAGATATGCAAGTAGATGTGCCAAGTAGTCAGTTACACAAATGGAGTTCAAAGGTGGGGTGTAGGCTGGAGGTGTAGCAGAATCTCATCTGACCCCAGGGTTAATTCATAAATCGGCATGTAAGGCCAAAGCACAAATAATTAAAAATCTTCCTTCAAAAACTCTTATAGAATTAGAGTTAACATGAAAGTAAAAAGATACAGAAAAAGTTTGCCAAAAAAGAAAAAAAAAGAGAAAGAAACAAAAATCCTTAATAGCTCTGTACCTGAGTCTTTGGAAACTTAAAAGCCAGGAGTTGGCTGGGTTTAGTGGCTCACACCTGGAGTCCCAGCACTTTGAGAGGCTAAGGCAGAAGCATCACTTGAGGCCAGGAGTTGGAGACCAGCCTGGGCACCACAGTGAAACTCCCCTGTCTCTAAAAAAAAAAAAAATATTTTTTTAATTAGCCAGGTATGGTATCACATGCCTGTAGTCCCAGCTACCCAGGAGACTGAGGCAGGAGGATCACTTGAGCCCAGAAATTTGAAGTTACAGTAAGTTCTGATCATGCCTTTGCCCTCCAGCCTGGGTGACAGAGCAAGACTGTCCACAAAAAAAAAGCCAGAAGTTAACTCCTTTTTCTCCCTGCTTTGGGTTATTCCTTCCATCTCCCCTCCTCCCCAACAATACTTTCTCTAGATTAAGGGAAGCCAAAGTCTGGTTTGTAGAAGTGGAAATATGAAAAAAAGTAAACATTTTTTTCCTTGCCAAGTGGGTAGAGCTGAATCACCATTCCCCTTATCCATCTTTTTTTTTTTTTTTTTTTTTTTGAGACAAAGTCTCACTCTGTTGCCCACGCTAGAGTGAATGCCATGGCGTCAGCCTAGCTCACAGCAACCTCAAACTCCTGGGCACAAGCAATCCTCCTGCCTCAGCCTCCCGAGTAGCTGGGACTACAGGCATGTGCCACCATGCCCAGCTAATTTTTTCTACATATATTAGTTGGCCAATTAATTTCTTTCTATTTGTAATAGAGATGGGGTCTTACTCTTGCTCAGGCTGGTTTCGAACTCCTGACCTCAAGGAATCCGCCTGCCTCGGCCTCCCAGAGTGCTAGGATTACAGGCTTGAGAATCCATCTTTACTGTATAAATGTGGGACTCCTCAGCAAACAGATGGCTTTTTAAATAGTGGGAATGTTAAGGTCACCTGGGGTGGGGGTGAAGCAAGGTGAGATGTGGCCCAATTTCCCAGGGCCACCGTAGCAAAGTCTCAAAACGGGGGGACTTTTGACAACACAGATGCATTTTCTCATGGTTCTGGAGCCCAGACGTCGGAAATCAAGGGGTTGGCAGGGCCACGCTCCCCCTGAGACCCGCAGAGCAGAATCGTAATCCTCCTTTGCCCATCTAGCTCCTGGTGTCTGCCGGCAATCCTTGGCGTTCCTTGGCTGGTAGACACAGCACTCTAATTTCTGCCCCTGTCGTCACGGGGCCGCCTCCCTCCTGTGTCGTGTCTTCTCGTGGTATTGTCCTGCTTATGTCTTTCTCTCCTCTTCTTATAAAGACACCAGGCATATTGGATTCAAGACTCACCCTACTCCAAGGTGACCTCATCTTAACTAATTATATCTGCAAAGGCCCTATTTCCAAATAAACTCACATTCTGAGGTCCTGGGGGTTAGGGCTTCGTGTATCTTTTGGGGTGATGCAACTCACCCCATGGCTAGGGTCCAGGGCAAGCTCTGAGGAATAGCAATGTTAGAGGTTGGGAGGGGATTAGACAAGGGGGCAAATGAGCACTCGAGGCTTGTCTTTTCCACTCGGGCTGTGCTCCTGTTATGATGTCTGCATGTTCCCCTCAGAATGGAACATGCTCCATGAAGACAGGAGCTGCCTCTCTCCTGTCCCCCACAGTTCCCCCGACAACTGTGGGTAACAAATGTGGAACTAAGGTACCTTTACTGTAACTTTCTAAACCACAGTCTTTATCTCTCATAGGAAAAGTTCAAATTTCCAGAGAAATTCCACCAATTATCTCTTCCCTTTTCAAATTGGCCTTCCCCTTTCTGACCACATCCATATTGATTTAGGTTT
>VSMD01055366.1:0-18222 GCA_008750895.1 Mirza zaza
CAAGCCTGTAATCCTAGCTCTTTGGGAGGCCGAGGTGGGCGGATCGTTTGAGCTCAGGAGTTCGAGACCAGCCTGAGCAAGAGCGAGACCCCATCTCTACTATAAACAGAAAGAAATTAATTGGCCAACTAAAAATATATATAGAAAAAATTAGCCGGGCATGGTGGCACATGCCTGTAGTCCCAGCTACTTGGGAGGCTGAGGCAGCAGGATTGCTTGAGCCCAGGAGTTTGAGGTTGCTGTGAGCTAGGCTGACGCCATGGCACTCACTCTAGCCTGGGCAATAAAGTGAAACTCTGTCTCAAAAAAAAAAAAAAAAAAAACCCAGACGAAACCCTGCTCGTTTCTTATCTCGCCTAATGGAGGCTCTACTAAAATATATCACCATAAACCCACCTCAGCCGAGGGACCTTAGTCTAAATATGCATTTTATCTCCCAATCCGCTCCAGATATGAGACATAAACTCCAAACATTAGACGAAGGCCCTCGAACCCCACAAAAGGGTCTCCTAAACCCGGCCTTCAGGGTCTTTAATAACTAGGACCAGGAAGAAAAATGGAGAAACAAAAGGGACAGAGGTAGCCACCAGCTGCCGGCCGCAGCCACCCAGGGTGCCACCAGCAAGGCACCTGTCCACAAAGGCACAGGGGCCAAAGCATCTGGGACAAAAATGCCACCTGGACTGAGCTTTAGATGTGGTAGAAGGGTCACTGGGCAAGAGTTGGCCCTGGCCCTGGGCCTCCCCCTGGCCCCTGTCCTAACTGGCAAAAATGACCCCTGGAGGAGGGACTGTGACCAAAGCTGTCAAGGTAGGGTCCCATCCTTTCCCTCTGGACAACGGGACTCCAAATCCCCAGCCTCCCTATGCTCACCCCCTTATCACGTAGCCCAGACCTCTCCATCCTCCTCCTCCCCACCACACCTGGCTCAGAAGAACCTGTTCGTCCCTCCTCTCTGGCTCACCCTGTAGTCCGGGACACTGCTGCTCCCTCCGTGGCCACACCACGGCCAGTCCAGATCCACCTGAAGGACCCCTCTTCCTGCACCCTCCTCACAAGGGAAAACCCAGCACAGCTCCTTCCCCAGCCGTGTCCGAAACAGCGAGAGAACACCCCAGTGTGTTCCCAGCCACCCTTCAGTCGGCTCCCACGTTGCCCCGGGCCATCGCAGGCCCCATGGGTGCCGACACCCACGGCAAGTCCCAAGCGGCTCTCTGTCCTTCCCGCACACAGCCCGTGGGACGGCCAGTTGGCTCCTGCAGCCTACCACAGCTGCCGGCCCCCTCCTGCCAAGGCCCTGTTCAGCAGGAAGCAATTACAGAAGAAGAGACATTCTCCTCATTCCATAAAAGCGAAAGGCTGGAATGTTAGGCTGAATTCAGAGGGCCAGTGGAAAATTCCATGGGGGCTCGACCTTTGGACCCTCAATCCTTCCCCCACTTTGGGGCCCTTGTGTGCAACAGCCCAAACTCGGTATCGGGCTATTCTGAGGTATTTCCAGCTTACGCAAGATAGTCCCGTACCCCCTTTGGGTGGGCAGAGAGGCTGCCCAGATCCCCGAACACTTGTCATATCAGGGCTGCTGCCATCTTAGACTCAGCCCGTCTACGTGCAGATTTTAAAAATAAACTTCTTTTCACCCAGCCTGAACTCGTGCATTTTCTAACAAAGACTAACTCTACTTACCGGATGCTGAATCTGCCAGTGCCTTGATCTTGGACTTCCTAGCCTCTAGAACTCTGCGAAATAAATATCTGTTATTTATAAGCCACCCAGTCTATGCTACGTGTTATAGCCGCCCAAACGGACTAAGCTGGGGACCTTCTGGGTGTTCAGGTCAAATCTGGGCTCAGTAGCTGGTGACACTGCCCCAGAAGACAGCCTGGGTGTGGCCCTGGGGGCCAAATCAACAACACGTCACCCTTCTGACATGGGTATGTTTCTGCCAACCAGAGTTTTAAGCTTCTCCTGTGGCATTTGGGTTTGGAGAAGGTTCCTTCCTCTGCCGCAGCATTTAGATATCGCTGAGAATGTCGTTGGCTCACTCCTCGGTCTGGTAAACAAAACCAAGAAGTAACACTTGTGCTGGCAGAGCCTGGTGGCCCGGGTCCCTGTCCTGGGCCCCCACCTGGCCATCGAGCGTCCGTGGGCTGCTCCGTGCCTGTGGCCTCATCTCCCTCAGCCTGGAGATCAGGGTAAAAGCGCCCACCTCAAACACGCATTGTAAGGACTAAAGGAGCACGAAAATATAAGGAGCTTAAAACGTGCCTGGCACGTAGTAAGGCCTTGCTAAATTTTACCTATCATGTTATTTTACCCTTATTATAGTAAAGCATCTGGGAAAGAGCCAGACTTCAGTTACGGAGCTGTCTGCCTCACGCATCAGTTTTCTAGAGGTCTTTATAGCTTCCCTTTATGTGAAAATTGTGATATTTGGCTATAAAATAAATTCGTGCTAAACAACATACTGTTAGGAAATGTCATGCTGGCAAACCGCTTAAAATCAGAGAAGTAGTTTTACTGGAATTATCAGTGTCAGGGAGAAAAAAAAATAATCACATCCTTTAACGTCACAGTTTCCCAGGCAAGGCCCGGTCCCGCACGCGCGTATCATCGGGGCCTCCCGGGGAACGGGATCAGTGGGATGTACGTGCTTAGACACCGGGAGATTCTCGTGGGAGCCGGCTCGCCGCGTTACGGGCCGGGAGGTCCTGTGGTTCTTACCTGCAAGCCGGAGTGGCAGGCAAGCTGGCCGAGGAAGCCAGTCTGCGTCCAGAGGCCCCGGAACTAGGAGCTCTCATGTCCGAGGGCAGGAGATGGGCGTCCCGGCTCAGGGGGAGAGGGAGAGAGGAGAGAATTCTCCCTTCTTCCATCTCTTATTTCCGTCTGGGCCCCATCCACACTGGCGAGGGCAGGTCTTCTTTACTCAGTCTCCCGATTCCAATGGCAACTTCTTTCAGAGACACCCTCACGAGATTCCAATGGCAACCTCTTTCAGAGACACCCTCACAACACACCCGGAAATAATGTCTTACTGGCTATCTGGGCATCCCTTAGTCCAGTCATGTTGACACATAAAATTACCCACCACAATGTGGAAATTATGGGCCGTTTTAGCATGTGAAGCAAACGTGTCCTTAGTGGCTACAATTGGATTCATCCACAATCTTCCCTGTTTTCTTCGCCAGACCAAGGAGCGGCATGTCCTTGTCTGCCAACAGGTCTCTGTGAATGACAGGAAGGGGAGACAGGGGCGGGCAAGACCTCAGCGAATGGACCTGTGTGTGTCGTTGGTGCCCCCCAAACTGACGTCAAAGTGTCTTTCCCTGTTTCCAAAGGGCGACAAGGCAATCAGCACACACGTGCACACCTGTCTCGGCCCCTGCACCTGGGTTTCCAGTGACAAGCAGAGCAAAGGGCTGCTGGGCTCCCCCTCCCACCCCACTCACACGCTGCCCGGGGCTGAGAGCTGAGCCCTTGGTGGCTTCATGCGAATGGCAAACAAAATCTCAACAAGTTCCTTCCTGTGGCCTGGGTTACTGTTCTTCCTGGAGGGTTGCTGACATTCTGTGACCTCCAACCTTGTCTTTCAATCAAGGGACTTTGCCAAGAGCACAGAGTCTCACTTTGCTGCCCAGGCTAGAGTGAGTGCTGTGGCGTCAGCCTAGCTCACAGCAACCTCAAACTCCTGGGCTCAAGTGATCCTCCTGCCTCAGCCTCCGGAGTAGCTGGGACGACAGGGATGTGGCCACCATGCCTGGCTAATTTTTTCTATATATATATATTAGGTGGCCAATAAATTTCTTTCTATTTATAGTAGAGACGGGCTCTCGCTCTTGCTCAGGCTGGTTTCAAACTCCTGACCTCGAGCAATCTGTCCGCCTCGGCCTCCCTGAGTGCTAGGATTACAGGCATGAGCCACCTTGCCCGGCCCACGTCATGCTTTCTCAACAGAGTGTCTGCCGTGGCCTCCGAGGCATCATGTTAGTTGCTTGGGCTGTCAGAACAGCATGCCACAGGCAGGGCGGCTTGGACAACAGAGAGGTATTTTCTCACAATTCTGGAGGCTGGCAGTCCAAGATCAAGATGTCGGCAGGGCTGGTTTCTTCGGAGCCCTCTCTCCTTGGCTCGGAGATCCCACCTTCTCCTCCTTGTGTCCTCACAGGGTCGTCCCTCGGTGTGTGTCCGTGTCCTAATCTCTTGCAAGGACACACACATCCTATTGGATTAGGGTCCACCCATATGGCCACGTTTTAATTTATTATAGTTAGCTCTTTATCCTGTCCCCAAATACAGTCACCTGCCAAGGTACTGGGAGTTGGGATTTCAACATGGGGACTTGGGGGGGATCCCATTCAGTCCATGACGAATAGGTTTTCCTACCTTCTCAGCAACAGCGTCGCCAGTTTCTCTTTTCCTGTAGAGAAGAGAGCACTGAATACCGCCGCTATCTTCTCTTCCTGTAGTGTCAAAATTAATCGGTTTCGTACTGGCAAGAATTATTTTTTGCTTGTTCTAGAAAAAAACAAAACACCCTATGGATTTACCTGGAGGAGCCAAGGTTTGGTCTTTGAAAACGAGCTCCTGGCCTTTCCTGCACTAACCGGCAAGGTGGCCTCGTAGTCACTGCTCCTGGCCTGGGCTGGGGGCTCCAACAGTCCAGGTCGACCCTGCTCCGAGGTCGCTGTGGTCTCTGCTGCCCCTGCCTGGCGCCTGCGGCTGGCTCTGGGCATTGCCTCTTCCCGGCCCTGGCGTTGCGTTTACAACCTCTCCCAAGTCGCTGGGGCCACGTGGCTCCTTTCTGCCCCTGTGAGTCACTTTGAGACATGTATTCTAGCTCTGAGTTTTGGGGAGAAAATGCAATACCATAATAACAAAGAAAATGCAAATTCGACACATGCATGCTGTAAGAGGCAAATGATATGCAAATGCACCAGCTCAGGGGAGCTGGCAGGGACGGCCCCTCAGCCCTGGGCAGCTCACGCTCAGCCTGGGCGCTGGCAGCGACTGCGACAAACGCTTCTGAGCCGCCCAGTGTTTGTCGCAGTCACTGCCAGCGCCCAGGTGGAGTGTGAGCTGCCCGGGGCTGAGGGGCCCTCACTGAGGATCAACCTCACTGTGCACGTGTGCAAAGTTTGGTCACAAGTGGGCTTGTGGCTCTCTCCTCTGTCAATGCAAACGGCATGGAGGACCCCGAGACAGATGGCCAGGACTCTCAGACCAGCGGCTGCACTCCAGCCTGGGTGACAGCGCAAGACCCTGGCTCAAAATGTAATAAATGAATGAATGATGAATGAAAGCTTAATGAACACACACGAGTATGTGTCGCCTGTGCCTCGCTTATCATCTACTGAGCAAGGAGGTGGGGCCTCTCCCGTCCCCAGCAGCTTCCCTCGGCTTCCTCCTGCCTCCTAGGGCCCCCCCTCCACTGACCCCTCCTCTCAGGCACCTGCCACCCTCTGACCCTGGCTCCAGCCCCCAGGGGCCTCTGACCCTCACTCGTGGCTGAGCCCAAGCTCCTCTCCTGTGTCCCTGGAGAGCGACCATCATCTGGCCCCGCGGACACACCTGCCAGGGCTTCCCAGGAAGAGCCGGGAGCCCTGAGCCCTGGGCTCCCCCCACCGGGCAGGCCCTTTCTCTAGGCTTAGGTTTGGCTCCTGAGAGAGCGGAGGACTCGCAGACCCCTCCCAGCCCTGCAGGCAGGGGCAAGAGGAGGTCCCCATGTGGAGGCAGGAGGGCATCCTGCGGGAGGGTCACAGCTGGCACGGCGCGCCCCCACGTCACCACGGTCACCACAGTCCATGGCCCCAGCCCCAGCTCGGCCCCGAGCCTGGGTAAGTGGCTTCTGCGTGGCCGAGGCAGAGTCTGGGCAGGGTACTGGGGTTGTCTGTGTGTCTGTGTGACTGTGAGCAGCCTCCTTAATAGCTGGGAACCTCAGTTTCCCCATCTGTAACATGGAAATGTTGTCACTGCCTCTGGGGAGTTACTATGCAGGTTAGCGAGATCCGCGCATACTGCCCTGTGCGGCTGCGGTGGGCGCTGAGTCGTGTGCCTGGCACCTGCTCACCTGCTCTTTGCTAACCGAACGAGGAGGACCTTTGTCCTAGAAGGTAATGTAGCTGGCTCAATAACAATATTTTCTAGCCTCCCTTGCAACTCAGAGTGGACCTGTGACAATTTCTGACCGTTAAGATGTAAAAGGCAGGCTGGGCGTGGTGGCTCATGCCTGTAATCCCAGCACTCTGGGATGCTGAGGGGGAGGATCATTTGAGCTCAGGAGTTCGAGACCAGCCTGAGCAAGAGCGAGACCCCGTCTCTACTAAAAATAGAAAGACATTAATTGGCCAACTGAAAATATATAGAAAAAAATTAGCCAGACATGGTGGTACATGCCTGTAGTCCCAGCTACTCTGGAGGCTGAGGCAGGAGGATCACTTGAGCCCAGGAGTTTGAGGTTGCTGTGAGCTGGGCTGATGCCACAGCACTCTAGCCCAGGCAACAAAGTGAGACTCTGTCTCAAAACAAAACAAAAGATGTAAAAGACAAAGGTGATGCATCTGGCACATACTATTTTGTCCCTTTGTCCTTCCCTTCGTCCTGCCTGGAATGCAAACTTGGTGGCTGGATCCAGAGCAGCTGCCTTGAGAGCATGTGGATGAAGGTCATGCCATGAGGTTGGCAGAGAAACGATTGCTAGCGGGGCCTGGTCCCTGATGTCACTGCAGTGCCACCCCATCAACTCCAGACTGCCCACCTTGAGGTGCTTTGATGTGGAAGAAGAAACAACAAACCCTTCTGTGCCTGGAGACACTGTTTTGGGTTTTCTGTTACCAGCGACTGACACAGACCTTAACCGACCCTTAGTAAGTGCTCATCAAATGGCAGCACTGCTTTCACTTTTGCTGGGCCTCACGGGGAGATGGGTTTAGACTTTATTTTTTATAAATTTTTTTTTTTTTTGAGACAGAGTCTCACTTTGTTGCTCAGGCTAGAGTGAGTGCCGTGGCATCAGCCTGGCTCACAGCAACCTCAAACTCCTGGGCTCGAGCAATCCTGCTGCCTCAGCCTCCCGAGTAGCTGGGACTACAGGCATGTGCCACCATGCCCAGCTAATTTTTTCTATATATACTAGTTGGCCAATTAATTTCTTTCTATTTATAGTAGAGATGGGGTCTTGCTCTTGCTCAGGCTGGTCTCGAACTCCTGAGCTCAAAGGATCCGCCCACCTCGGCCTCCCAGAGAGCTAGGATTACAGGCGTGAGCCACCGCGCCCGGCCAGGACTTTATTTAAATATCATTTACTGTCCCAGCACATCCAAAGCCTTCCTCACACGGCCCGGGCCTTCTCTGTGTCTGGACTTCCCCCTTGGCTTGTCCCCTGTCTCCCTCGCTGTGTCCTCCGTGTCTCCCGGCCTCTAAACGGGTGGATTCCACGGCGCCGTCCTTTGCCGTCCACACCCCGCGCTGGGCGGGCCCCCAGCTCTCAAAAGCCGCGTCCACCCTGACGGCTCCCACGTGGGACCTCCAGCCCTGCCGCCGCCTGAGCTCGCGACTCGCACACCCGTTGGTGCTGAACGCCTCTCGGGCTGACGCACCCGCAGCCAGACTCCCGGGTCCTTCCCAGCCCGCCCCGCTCGCCTCCGCGTCTGCCCTGTCCTGAGCCTGGGTCGCCCCGTCCTCTCACGCGCCCGTCCATCGAGATCCCGCTGGCTGGATGTCCAGCACAGAGCCGGACCCGGCCGCCCTCCCACCCGCCCACCGGCCCTGCTCAAGGTCACCGTCCCGCCTTCCCCGCACGATGGCAGGGCCTTCTCGCCAGCCCCACCCGTGCCACCACCTGTGGGCTGTGGCGGCAAGCCCTGTGTCTCCAGTGACCCTCCCGCGCCCCTGTGGCCCGGCGGGTGCCGCCCTCCCCATCGGAGGGACCAAGTTGCGAGGCCCAGAGCCTGTTCGCCTGCGGAACCTGCTCCACCCCAGGCTCCTCCCGGGCAGAGGCCCCGAGCCACGTGGCCTGGCAGCCCCGGGCCACGAAGGGCAAAGGGACAGGGGGTCCCCGGATGGGCAGGAGACCCTCGGGGCCACGTGCCACTCTGGACGCTGAGGAGCTCAGGACACCATCTGAGGAGTGGCGGGTGGAGGCCACGGGGCTGGGGGCGGGGGGAGGAGCTGCAGCCCCCTGGCTGTCTGCTTGTGGCAGTGAGGGCAGCAACAGGGTGACCCCAGCGGCTTGGTGGGGGCGGGCAGGGGCCCCCTATTTTAGACTGAAACAGGATCCGCACTTTTCACCCTCTTCTTCAAACTGATTCCATGGCTCAGTTCGGAAGGGAAAACGGTTGCGGCAGAGGAATCCATGTTTGGGCCCGGTCACCTGGGTTTTTCAAGCAGTAGCCAGCAGCAGTGTGGAGAAAATCATTATTTTAAGTGTTATTTCACCATCCTCCAGGACACGGGGCATTTCACCTGCATTTGTAGAGGCATGGCTTCATGAGCTCACAGGGGCCAGGCGGGGCTGCCTCTCACCGAGGCCACATCCCGAGAGGAGCCAGCGTGGGCGAGGTGAGGTGGGGGGGCAGCCGTGCCGAGCTGCTGGGGCTGCCTGGTGTCCCCACAGGACGTCAGAGCAGTGGTGCCTGACTCACGCTGAGCCCCGGTGTCCCTACAAACGGAGGCCTCCCTAGCAGGCCGAGCCATGTAGCCGAGGGCGCGGCTGACCACAGGAGGAGGAGGAAGGTGACAGGGTGGGGGAGAGCGACCAGAGGCTGGGGGGAGCAAGGTCATGCCTGGTGCAGGGCAGGCAGGGCGCCCAGGGCCTGGGGAGTCGGTGCCAGGGCCCAGGGCACAGGTGGGGTTCCCAGCCTGGTGGGCAGCACCACCCCTGCCGCCCCGCGCCCCTGCACGACCCCAGGCCATGGTGGGACCAGCAGAAGGAGCCACAGGGAGGGCCCCTGACGTCCGACTGCCTGTCCCTCTGGGCCCATGTATGGCATTATCGCCACTGTGCTTTTGTTTTAGACAAGACGAGGGGCCTGGGCAGAATGATAAGAACTACAAACAGAGGGAGACGCTGGGTGGAAGGAGAATGCACATGGCCTGTGTAAACTGATCCCAGGACACAGTGCAAACAATGACTCTGAGGGACCACGGGAGGCAGCTCCCTCCCACAGTAGCCTGACACACAGCAGTCTGACCCTGGAAGGTCACAGCCTCCCAGTCCTCAAAGCTGGAGTGCTTGAGCCCTCGTCCTGCCCGACACCACCCGCCACGAGAATGCCCTTGCCTTTTATGGCACTGGCTGTCCACGCATGTCAGGGCGGGGCAGGGACAGGGAAGGGACCCAAATGAGCACAGGGCTAACAAAAGCGCCTGGAACAGCAGTGAGGGGTAACAGTGTGCAGCTCCGGCCGGGCTCGGCCCCTGCGTCCTGCCGACCCGTCCTCTGCTGTTGTAAACCAGCAGATGAAGGGGACTCGGACATCAGAATCCATCCAGCCAAATTAGTTTACTTTTACCTGCGCAGGGCTGTCACCACTCCATGCAAGGAGGGAGAAGCAGCCCCGAACAAAGCCTTTGAGGTTTCTTTATACCCTGGGGGCTGGCAGCTATGCAAGCAAGCACTCACAGAAAATCACAGAAGCAGAACTTTGTGGTTAGCCGTTAGTTAAGCGGACAATGGAAAGGTACACTAAGGGACAAAGGACTTTCCTGGAACAGGAGGACCTCTCTATTCTTTTTGAGAACAGGCCTCCTCGACTCCCTCCTCCCTCCTCTGGGAACTTCCTCTGGGAACTTTTTACATGGTCAGGACCTTTTACTAATAGTTAGAGCAAGACTGACTCCATTTTAGATCTACAGGAGCCATCTTTAGTCTATCTACTTACTTCACTGCCACCCCTGCACGTCACCCTCCCACTGGGTGGGAGGACGACATTCCTCTGTTGGAAACATTCGCTGAGGACCCGTGTGTGCCAGGCACACTTCCCCGCAGCACCGGTGAGCAGGCCTGTCACAGGGCACTTGTGTTCCAGGCAAGGAGGGCAATGGGCGGAGAACAGGACCGGCGAGGAGCCGAGTGGCAGGAGGAGCACAGGCAGGGCGGGCGGAAGTGCCTGGAGGGCTGCGGCTTCACCGGGAGACCAGGGAACCCAGGTGGGAGCCCCGGCACCTTCGAGAACTCCCGGGAGGCCAGTGTGGCCAGGGAGGGGGCGGGACCTCAGTGTGCGCTCGGAACGGGGCCCTGCAGTGTTCTGGAAGCAATGGGCCCTGACCCTCTGGCCACAGTGAGAGGACAGGGCGGGGCCAGCAAGGAGGCGCCAGCTCCAGTGCGGTGGCATGTGGTGGCCTGAGAGCCAAGGCCGACCCGGGGCGCACGCCGGGGGTGGGAGGACAAGGGTAGGGGAGCAGGTGCTCGGCGTGTCCGGTCTGCGGCTGTCCCAGGCCTTGGAGCCGGGACTGGGGACCATGGCGCAGGGCTCCTGGGGACGGGGGCAGGTGAGGGGCCTCAGTTTCCCTGGGGCGGGAAGCCCTGGCCTCCCCAGTTGTCAGAGTCTCGGGCTCCTCTCTCTCTCCCGGAGCTCCTTTGATCTCTGCAGTTGGAGCACAAGGAAGCCCCGAGGCAGCGGCTGAATCTCCAGTGACGCCTATGAACCAGTACCTACATTCCCAGCAGCGCTTTAAGGCGATTTTAGGAGAATTTGTTCTGGGAAAGGCTGTGAATCAACCTCGACCCCTCGCCCAGTTCCTCTAGGCACAGAGGTCCGAGCCACCAGCGGCCCCCTGGCTTCGTGCTCAGGAACAAACGCACGAGAAGCACCACCCGTGGGTGGGGGACCCGAGGTCTGGGGGCCACACGTGGCCTCTGGATCCTCAAGTGCGGCCCTTTGATTAAATCCAAATTTTACAGAACAAATCCTTTTACTAAGGGCATTTCCACCAGGTCCTCGGATTGTCGTGTCACCATTTTCTTCTTTAATCAATAGGCCAAAATGTAGTTTGATACAAATATTAACTAACACCTTTAATAATACGAAGCAATCATGAAAAATGATCACATAATAAAATAAAACAAGGCCCAAGAATAAAAGGACCAAGAACGCAAATTCTCCCCCCACCACACACACACACACACACACACACACACACACACACACGCGCGCACGCACACACACTCACACCTGCAGGGACCTGCCACCCCTGCCCCGCAGCAGAGAGAGCCACCTGCGCAGCCCAGCACCTGGCCCCGTGTCCTCTGAAATGCCTGCCAATGCCGGGCCCCAAAGACACGGAGAGAAGCTCCCAAAGGTGTCCCTGCAGGGCCGGGGCGGCAGGGCTGCGGCCCCTCGGCGAGCAGGCTCGGTGTGGGGGAAGAGCACACCCAGCGAGAGGAATTCCGCCACGCCCGGCAGTCTCATTCGCCCCTCTGTGAAATGGGAACATTGTTGATAATTGCCCGGAGGGTTCCAGAGACGGAATGAGAACACGGGCAACAGGCCGAGTCCGGCCCAGCCTGGAGCTGGGCTACCCACAACTGCGTCCCCAATGCCGCCCCCACCCGCTCCCGCCCCACGGTCACATGTTGAAGACCTAACCCCCAACAGGGCTGCATTTGCCAATAAGGCCTTTGCGGAGGCGATTAAGGTAGATGAGGCCATAAGGGCGAGGCCCTGCTCCGTAAGAGGGAGCGACACTGGGGACCTCTGTCCCCCTCGTGCGCACAGGCGCCACCTACGAGAGGAGGCCTCACCAGAAACCCGCTCAGACGCACCTTCCTCTTGGACTTCCGGCCTCTAACACTGGGAAACTCAATTCCTGCTGTTGCAGCTGCCCAGCCTGCAGCACCCTTTCCTCGCGGCCCTCCTCCCGGAGACTGACCCACGCTCTCTTCCTACAAGGGCACCCACTCTGCCTCTGCTGCGAGCAACGTCCCAGTTCGTGGCGACTGCACTTCAGGCCCCAAGCACACAGCAAAGACTGGTCCATCTGTAATTAAATAATTCAGATGTATGGCAGCGTTACACCGTGAACCCTGATTTACCAGGACTTATTACAAAAGCTTTTCTGAAAAAATGCAATACAATCTGCTGCAATTGTTTATTATATTTAGAAGTCTACAAATTTGAGCTCTTAAGAAAGATTCACAAAATATTCATTTGAAACCACATTTTTGGTTCATCAAATTTCAAATATATTTTACTGTGCTGAACAATATATTCTAACGCTGTCTAAAACACAGCCAAATTATTTTTCTTTATTCATGTATACACATTCTGTAATTTTTTGCAAATCAAGATTAAGATAAAAAATATTAACAAAACTATCCAATTATAATTACTATTTTCCCATACACTTAACTATTTTCTGTAGCTTTATTTCTTACCTTACTCAATTTTAATTCTGTACACTATATCGATTTATAAACACACTTAGGGAATTCTCATCTTACATTTCTCATAAATTCAAACAGCTACACCTTGTCAAAAGATAAAATTAATTCCCTTGGCAATGTGGAAGCTTAGGTTTGTTAAAAGCACTCACTAAAAAATATTTTTAAATTTATAGATCATACAAAATGAACAATTTACAAAGGGACAAATGACTCTAAACATTATTTTGAAATCACCTTAATATGCAGAAAAAGAAATGAAGCCATCTGTCAAGTCAGACACCAGTCGAGTTTGGTTTTTTCCTGTTATTCTTTGCTCGCTTTCTAATGACATGTGTGGTCACTGTCGTTTCTGCGGGCCCATCTAGCGCCAGATGAGCCGGTGGCCCATGTGTCACCTGGAGACCGCTCCTCCCCAACACGGAGCCTCTCAGTCCCCGGAGAGGGGAGAGGAGCCGGGGCCTCCAGGCCCAGCTGCTGGAACTATCGACTGCAGGAACATAAAGCAGACGCGCACGGCTGTGCCAAAGCTGGGCGCCCGAAGGGAGTAACGCAAAATGGAAATTACAACAAAGCTTCTACTACATCAAAAATAAGAATTTCTCCAAAGAAATATTAAAAATCAGAAATGTACATAAATCATGTGAAAAAGTAGCAAAACAATCTGCAAAACTGTCTGGTCTTCATCGCAGCCCGTGAGGTGGTCGCTGCTTCATTTAAGGAGGAGGAATTTCTCCAGGAAACACACATCACGACACCAGCATTAAGAACCATAGCGATCCTAAAGAGAGAACCGAACGAAAGCCCATCAGCACTCGGCATCAACCCCTGGTCCCCACACTGAATGCGCAGCGTCACTGACGCTGACACTGAACCCCGCACGGAGCACCGTGTCTGGCTTCCGACGCAGCGCCGCATCCTGAGGACGCCATGGCTCACACTAGGAGCAGAAGCCTGCACAAACTGCTGACGTGGACAGGAAGGTGAAAGAAACAAGCTTTGTATGTACAAGTATGTCCTATCTTCACCCCCCCCCTTTTTTTTAAAGTGTGAAACGACATTTATTGAGGAAGGACAAGATAGGTTTACAGAGTGAGAGCAAGATTCAGTCACCACACAATGGCGAACAGGCCTCTTGTCCTAACAAAAAGGCCCCATCATCCCTTATTCAAAAAACTGAAATATGATCTAAATGACCAACTTGGGGAGTAGATAGGTAAATTATACATATTTTAACTCAACATAATGTTGTTTCAGAAGAATTTTTAATTATATGAAAATGCTCATAACATAACATTATAGAGAAAAGTGGGATATAAAACCACATATACAATATAATCGCTTTTTAATTTTAGGATGATAGGTATAGGCTGGGCTCAGTGGCTCACGCCTGTAATCCTAGCACTCTGGGACACCGAGGGGGTGGATCATTTGAGTTCAGGAGTTCGGGACCAGCCTGAGCAAGAGTGAGATCCCACCTCTACTAAAAGTAGAAAGAAATTAGCTGGACAACTAAACATATATACAAAAAAGTAGCCGGGCATGGTGGTGCATGCCTGTAGTCCCAGCTACTCAGGAGGCTGAGGCAGGAGGATCACTTGAGCCCAGGAGTTGGAGGTTGTTGTGAGCTAGACTGATGCCACAGTACTCTAGCCCAGGCAACAGAGTGAGACTCTTGTCTCACCAAAAAAAAAAAGCGAGGTATAGAAAGATATGCTTAGAAATCTATTTTTTGGCTGGGCGTGGTGGTTCACACCTGTAATGCCAGCACTCTGGGAGGCCGAGGCAGTTGGATCACTTGAGGTCAGAAGTTCAAGACCAGCCTGACCAAGAGTGTCACCCCATCTTTACAAAAAAATAAAAAAATTAGCCAGGCATGGTGGCAAGTGCCTGTAGTCCCAGCTACTCGGGAGACTGAGGCAGGAGGATCACTGTGCCCAGGAGTTTGAAGCTGCAGTGAGCTGTGACGATGCCACGGCACTCCAACTCCAGCCCAGATGACAGAGTGAGACTCTATCTCAAAAAAACTCACAAAACTATTTTTTCTTTCTTTCCTTTTGAGACAGAGTCTCGCTTTGTTGCCCAGGCTAGAGTGAGTGTCCTGGTGTCAGCCTAGCTCACAGCAACCTCAAACTCCTGGGCTCAAGCAATCCTCCTGTCTCAGCCTCCCAAGTAGCTTGGACTATAGGCATGTGCCACCATGCCTGGCTAATTTTTTCTACATATATTAGTTGGCCAATTAATTTCTTTCTATTTATAGTAGAGACAGGGTCTTGCTCTTGCTCAGGCTGGTTTCGAACTCCTGACCTAGAGCAATCCGCCCACCTCAGCCTCCCAGAGTGCTAGGATTACAGGCGTGAGCCACCGTGCCCGGCCTATTTTTTCTTTTTTTAAATATGCTTAGAAATCAACAACTAAAAATACAGCAAAATATTAACAGAAATTATCCCTGTAAAGTGGGATTATGGATAATTTAAATTTTCTTCTTAATATTTCTGTGTTCCAATTTAGAAAAAAGTTGGATACTGATCATGACAATTCCTGTAATAATTCCCCTAGAGTCATAAATTAGAAAATTTTAAACAAATATAAAATTGTAATTTCTGATTTTCATAATGTCCTGGGTTATATTGTAGTAAACACATAAATCAAATAACAGACAATCTAATTTTCTAGTAATGGAAGAATGGGCTAAATTAAATCTCATTTTCAAAATGATGAACCGCCACACTCAGAGAGCGCCATCCCCGTTTCACTGACCTGAATTGAAGTCATGACTCCGTTAGCAAAGACAGAGAGTTTTCCAGCAACGGACCTCACGCCCTGCTTGAACTGCGCCATGTCGGGGGCGTTGGGCAGCACGCTGGAGAGGCTGTAGTTCCCTGCACACGGAGCAGACGCTGCGTCACTGCCAGGGCACTCGATGGCTTCAGGGAACCCACATCCCACCCACCTGCTTCCCCACAAGCAGCAGCTGTGGTTGAGGGAGAAGGCCCCACAGCGGGGTCAGCACTGGCATTGACGCGCCAGCCCAACCCCGGACTAGCTGCAAGACCCCATGCAAGAGAAGCGATAACACAGGGCTCTTAACGCCACTGCGGGTTCAAACCCTGGCACTGCCTCTGAAGAACTTCCTTGCCCTCTCTGGGCCTGTTCCGTCAAGGTGCTTTGCACGGTCCTGGCAGGTAAGGACTCCCCTGTGGCAGGTGGGCAGATATTGATGGCTTTGGTCTGCTCAGCATTGCGCCCTCCTCCGTTTGGTAAAAGCACTCCTCACTTCCTCTGGGGACCACCTCTCCCCTCCCCTTCCATAGGGGTGGGCACATGATCCAGGCCTGACCAACCAGAGCCTGCCTTGGGATTCATGTATACTCAAAGGAGAGGAGTCATTTGCTAGCTCTGGGGTTGCTGGCAGGGACAAAGCGAACCTGCAGCTGTCTGTGACTATAGCTGTCCCCCTCCCACTCACTTGGATGGAGCAAGCTTGTATAAGCAGATGAGGCTCATCCAGGGAGCTGAGCCTGTCCCTTTGCATCTGTCCCTTTGATACTGTCTGACTTGGTAGCCAGACTTCCCAAGCACTGAAGTCCACACTTCCGCTTTCTTTACTCAGGCTAGTGTTCGCTGGGCTTCTCTTGCTTACATTTTGATTGCCCTGACATAAACATCGATATTATTGCCACCAACGTAGGTAAAGCTTGTCAGTGTCATCACACATAACCACAGGTTCACAATAAACTTCTGTCACACAGCTGTTGTGAGGTGCGAGAAGGGCTCAGTGACTGTGAGCTGAACGCAAACCGTGGAGGCCCTTGGGGGTAGCCAAGCCCAGCTCTGCCGCGGGCCCCACGCATGACACCACCTGCCCCTTACGAAACAGAAACCCCTGGCACCCCTGGCCAGGTCTCTTTCTAAGAACAAAACAGAACTGACGGGTTAACCTTCAGCACTGATCTCTCCTGGAAGCGACAGAGTATCACTCACAGTGCTATGCCCAGGCCACCACAGCCGTGGGGCCCCCTCCTCCCCTGGTCCCCCCGTGGGGACCTCTAGCTGACTGTTCAGAATCTCGCAGGCCTTTGCCAATGACAGCAGAAGCCCAGCACTGTTCACAGGCTCTGGAATGCTGTCTCTCCTGAGGGCTGCCCAGGCAGGTGGCAGGGGACAGGTGGCAGCCATCAAAGATAGCCCAAGTGCACTCAGGTTATACTATGGCTCTGTGAAATGACACTTCCAGCCACCTGCTCAGAAAAAGGGTCGCTGACTGACAGACTAGCCAGTTCCCCTGTCCCGATGATCTGGTCCTGTAACACCCGCAGTGTGCCAGGTACTGACACGGCCACAGATCTGCTTTTCTGTGGCCCGCCACCCGCTGGGGAAAACAGACAGCTGATAACATCACTCACGTATGACCTGTGTTGTCTGGAAGGGACACAGAGCAAACACAGGTGGGCGGCTGGGAGGCAGCTGCAGGGGTCCAGGCAGGCGGGGTAGTAGCTGAGCCTCAGCGAGTGCAGGTGGCAGTGGGTCAGGAGTGGACAGGTCTGTGTGTCCTGAGGACGCACCTGTCATGGGGTGTACTGACCTGGTGGCTGAGGGGGGCTGGGAGAGATTACGGATGGTTCCCAGGGTTCTGGCTTGAGTGGCCAGGAAGATGGGGGCTCCTCTCTCTGGGATGGAGGGGAAGCTAAGCCCCAAAGTGGCAGGTGGCTGGGGGGAAGGCTCTGTAGCAGTTAGGACAGGACAGGGGACCCTGCACTAACAAAAACTGCAACTGAAGTTTGCTGTGCCCAGTGCGAGTTGGCAGGGGTTCTGCTTGTCACAGTCACTTGGGATCCAGGTCCATGGGTCCACCTCTTAATTCGAGCTTCCTTGGCAACCACACAGGGAGGAAACATGGTAACATGCACACCAGCTCTTGAAGCTTGTGCGGGAAGCAGAACACGTCACCTCTGCAGCCTGGACCTGGCCACGAGACCAGCCGGCGCTGGCTGGTAGGCAGCCCCCCGCTCAGCGACATCCTTGGTTCATCCGTCACCACCCCTCCCTGCATTCACCAAACACTTGCTGGGGGCTCCCCCACCAGACTGTCAGGTGCCAAGGGTGTAGAAATGAAGAGGGGACAGGTCCCACACCCAGAGAACTCCCAGTCCAGCTGGGGGGAGACAGTCATTGGTGGCCTCACTGCCAGGGTGAGGCAGAAGGCTGGCACCAAGGTCCCAGCCGGCCCCAGGTGCGGTGCTGGAGCTGTCTGGATAGAGCAGAGGTCCTCAGACTTTTTAAACAGGGGGCCAGTTCACTGTCCCTCAGACCGCTGGAGAGTGCGCACTGTGGGCCCGGGACGAGTCGGCTGCTAAGCAGGACAGGCAGTGGCGGCAAAAACACCCGGAGGGCCGGATAAATGTGCTAAGCGGCCCGTATGTGGCCCTCGGGCCGTAGTTTGAGGACGCCTGGGATAGATGGTGAGGAACGTTCCAGGCTCTGAGGCCCAAGACAGCCCAGTGTGCCTAGGGCGCCACAAGCTCATGCCACCGAGCTAGAGCCCGCCACACGCAGTAAACCACGATAACGGGGCCGGACAGGCCAACGGGCGGCAAGATGGCCCTGAAGGTGGGTGCGGGGCCACTCCAGCCTGAGGGTGGGCCCTGCGCTCTGGAAGACCCCCTGCAGGAGTGAGGAGAGTGGGGGGCAGGCAGGATGGAGCAGGAGGACCAAGCAGGGGGCTGTGGCCATGGTGCAGGCAAGTGTGAGGACTCACCAACGCCAGGGAGCGGCACAGGGGCCTGTGGCGTGCTGGAGGGGGTGGGGGGGGCCTGTGGCGTGCTGGGGGGGGGGGGGGGGCC
>VSMD01055367.1:0-32028 GCA_008750895.1 Mirza zaza
GTCTCACTCTGTTGCCCGGGCTAGAGTGAGTGCCATGGCGTCAGCCTCGCTCACAGCAACCTCAACCTCCTGGGCTCAAGCGATCCTCCTGCCTCAGCCTCCCGAGTAGCTGGGGCTACAGGCATGCGCCACCACGCCTGGCTGATTTTTTCTATATATATCAGTTGGCCAATTAATTCCTTTCTATTTTTAGTAGAGACAGGGGTCTCACTCTTGCTCAGGCTGATCTCGAAATCCTGACCTCGAGCGATCCTCCCGCCTCGGCCTCCCAGAGTGCTGGGATGACAGGCGTGAGCCACCGCGCCCGGCCCGTCCAGTCGCTTTTGAAAGTATGCTCTTTGTTGTGAGTTAGACCTCCAGACTTAAAGGGGACCCAGAGCAGTATCCACTGCTTGTCCACAACGGTGGACTTTCACACTCTGTCATGCCGTCCTGCCCGGAGGGATGTTTGGGAGAGAAGACAGTCCCTCACTCCTTTGGAGAGGGCGGTCGAGTTTGCTGAGAGGCTTATATAGTATCTAAGCCTGATCAAAGGCTTACATTTTCTTATACGTAATTGCTGACATCATGTATGTTCTTGATATGTAATTGGCTACACACTGCACGTGCATGAAAATGCTCTGAAATTATTTTAGTTAGAAGGTGTAGATCTGCCATTCATAAACACCCAGTTGAGCATCTGAGACAATTCATCCTCTTCCATGGTGAACAGTCTGAAGGAAGAAGCAGTGAGTCTAGTTCACCAGCTCAGTGATGTCTTAGAGGAGCCCACTTCTTCTTATCTTTCTGTTCCTTAGCGTATTTAGCGTGTTTCCCCGAAAATAAGACAGGGTCTTATATTTATTTTTCCTCAAGAAGACACCCTAGGGCTTATTTTCAGGGGATGTGTTATTTTTTTTTTTTTTTTAAGTATGGTACATCCATCTACATTGATTCAAATAGAGTGAAGCCGTCTTCTTCTGGAACATCATCCTCACTCTCCAAACCCCGAATCCCATCCTGAATGTCTTGCGACTCTGTTTCCTTTAGAACCACTGGCCCCGATCTCTCCTGTGGAGCACTAGAGCTCTCACGGGGCGGATGGGAAAGGCTGCTCGTGTTCTTTCCCGCTCCGCGACGACATGCATGGGTTGTGCAGATGCACTGCGCAGCCACGCCCGTCACTAGGGCTGATTTTCATAGCCACGCCCATCACCGGGGCTGATTTTCATAGCCACGCCCATCACCGGGGCTGATTTTCATAGCCACGCCCAGCACCAGGGCTTATTTTCATAGCCACGCCCATCACCGGGGCTGATTTTCATAGCCACGCCCACCACCAGGGCTTATTTTCATAGCCACGCCCACCACTAGGGCTGATTTTCATAGCCACGCCCGTCACCAGGGCTGATTTTTGGGGTAGGGCTTCTATGGGGCACATGCTTAGACATCCTGCTGGGGCTTGTTTTATGGGGAGGTCTTATTTTGGGGGAAACACGGCAATTTTTGTTCTTCTTTGTTGTACCATGCTGGCAAGAGGGCTGCTCATGCTCTAACACCCCCTTCACCCCAAAAAGAAGGGAATCACAAGGGAACATCAAGTCATGATTGTTAAGATTAACCATAATTCAGTCCTTGGGGTTGGGTACATTATCAACCCAAACATAATGTGGCTTATGTTAGCAAGAAAGAAGGGACAGATGGCTTTCAGGTAGGCAGTTTAGCATTGCCTGCTGCTTACAATTCTTCTCTTTTAACCGTGTGAAATATAACCTGGTTACATAAAGGCTCCACCTTGGAGTTTTGCTGCTGTGATTCTAAGTCTGTGCCTAGAGCAACCTTCTTTCCCCTTGACTCTCTTGATTTAACCTGCCCTTCTTATAACCTCTCTCCATCACTACCCAGGGGATTTGAGCAAGTCCTATTATGTGTATTTGCTATTCATACTGCATATCAGGTGGAATGGCATGAGCTGGCCAATAGGAACAATACTTTTTTTCCCCACAAAAAGTGCACGGGCCGGGCGAGGTGGCTCACGCCTGTCATCCCGGCACTCCGGGAGGCCAAGGCGGGAGGATCGCTCTCGAGGTCAGGAGTTCGAGACCAGCCTGAGCAAGAGCGAGACCCCCGTCTCTACTATAAATAGAAAGAAATTAATTGGCCAACTAATATATATAGAAAAAATGAGCCGGGCATGGTGGCACATGCCTGTAGTCCCAGCTACTCGGGAGGCTGAGGCAGGAGGATTGCTTGAGCCCAGGAGTGTGAGGTTGCTGTGAACAAAGCTGATGCCACGGCACTCACTCTAGCCTGGGCAACAAAGCGAGACTCTGTCTCAAAAAAAAAAGTGCATGATACACCCAAATAACTCGGGATTAGTGGAAAATAAGTAATAACTATGGCTAGTAAGGGAGTCAAATCTACTTAAAACCACCAGAGATTGTTTTTTTAACAATGGGGAAAAATATATAATCTATCTAATGTATAAATTAAACCAGGGAAAGACATTTGACATCTTCCATTTGGAAAAAAGAAAAAGTCACCTGCTAAAAGCATTGAATCATATTCTCAGAGACTGGCAAGGTGAACAAGAAGATGTCCATTTTCATTCCTATATTTCGAGTAAGTTAATCTGGTCACATCCTGCCCCGAGAGAGAGAATGTACCGTCTCGTGACATTTTTTTTTTTTTAATAGTGTGACCTTCCCATTTACCTCGTGCCTTCTCTCTGTTCCAGCTAGGAAGATCAGAATGGCTGCATGTATTCAAAAACACACGGACCTCCATGAAGAATAATTGATTTCCCCACAGCAAGACACTTACAATTAAAAAAAGATGAGCGGAGAAATTTGCCAGCCCGGAGGTGAAAGATAAGATTAAGTGTCCCGAACATCCAAATGTGGAGAAGGTCCAGCACTTGGCGGGGAGATATTGCCAGGCTTTGTAACGGGAGAGGAAGTCATCTCGAAACGGCATTTCTCACACCCTGGCTGGAAGTCAATCTCCCGAGCGAGAGTATCGAGTTAAACGCCGCCTGCCAGTCTCTCATTTCTGTGAATGTGTAATGACTTCAGCTGTAGAATCGTCCTTCTGTCCCGTGGTTTCCGACCTGCTGCTCACAGACTGCTAAAGCCATCTCTTTCCCCGAAGTCTTGCTCACTACGTTTCCCATATTCAGTCCCCTAAATCCCTTTGGCGGATGAAATAGATCAGGCGTCCTCAAACTACGGCCCGAGGGCCACATACGGGCCGCCTAGCACATGGATCTGGCCCTCCCTCCGGGTAAATGTTTTTGCCGCCGCTGCCTGTCCTGCTTAGCAGCCGACTCGTCGCGGGCCCACAGTGCGCACTCTCCAACGGTCTGAGGGACGGTGAACTGGCCCCCCCTGTTTAAAAAGTTTGAGGACCCCCGACATAGATCAATAGTACCAGAAGTCACCCCGAAGTGCAGCAAATAAGAAAGAAAGCCAAGAATGGAAAAACAAGCACCACATATACTCACCAACAAACACTGAGCAGCACCTAAGTGGACACACAGGTACTACAGTAATAGGGTATTGGGCAGGTGGGAGGGGGGAGGGGGGGTGGGTATATACATATATAATGAGTGAGATGTGCACCATCTGGGGGATGGTCATGCTGGAGACTCAGACTTCTGGGGGGAGGGGGGAAAGGGCATTTATTGAAACCTTAAAATCTGTACCCCCATAATATGCCGAAATAAAAAAAATAAACAAAAAAATAAAAGAAAGAAAGCCAAGTTGTGATCATTGAAATGCAGGTCAGGTAACAGCTGGACTGAGACAGCATGAGAACTCCCAAGAAAGCTAAGGCATGGGAAGAAAGAAAGAGAACTAAACAAAATGCACAAATGACAAAAAAAAAAAAAAAAGAAGTAAAGGTTTTCAGAAAATAAACGATTAAGAAGCCAATTTTCCTACACGCAAGACAACAGCAAAGGAAGAGAAAAGAATTGCAATCGTTGGGAAGACGCGTGGATTCCAGTTCTGGATTCACCAACTATCCATGCGATTTTGAACAGGCCACTTTACTTTTTAAAATTAGCTTTATTGAGATGTCATTCACATTCCATAACATTTACCCGTTTAAAGTGTACAGTTCAATGCTTTACATTAACAGTGTATTCGCAGAATTGTGCAAAAATCACAACCATCTAATTTTAGTGCATTTCATCACTCCCCAAAGAAACTCCATACCCATTGGCAGTTGCCTAATCTCCTATTCCTCCAACCCCTGGCAACCACTAAGCTACCGTGTTTCCCCAAAAATAAGACCTACCCATGAAACAAGCCAGAGCAGGATTTCTGAGCATTTGTGCCATAGAAGCCCCACCCCGAAAATCAGCCCTAGTGACGGGCGTGGCTGCGCAGCACATCTGCACAACCCATGCGTGTCGTCGCGGAGCGGGAAAGGACACGAGCAGCCCTTCTCATCCGCCCCGTGAGAGCTCTAGTGCTCCACAGGAGAGATCGGGGCCGGTGGTTCTAAAGGAAACAGAGTCGCAAGACATTCAGGATGGGATTCGGGGTTTGGAGAGTGATGATGATGTTCCAGAAGAAGACGACTTCACTCTATTTGAATCAATGGAGATGGTTGTACCGTACTTAAAAAATAAATAAATAAATAACACATCCCCTGAAAATAAGCCCTAGGGTGTCTCTTCTTGAGGAAAAATAAATAGAAGACCTTGTCTTATTTTGGGGGCAACACGGTACTTCCCGTCTCTATAGATTTGTCTACCCTGGACATTTTATATAAACGGAACCGTACATTTCGTGGCCTTTTATGGCGACTTCTTTAAGCTAATATAATTTTTAAGGTTCACCCACATCGTGGTATGTACCAGAACTTCTTTCCTTTTTATTGCCAAATCATATTTCATTATATGGATATAAGACATTTTAATCCATGTATCAGTTCGCAGGCCTTTGGGTTGTTTCTTCTTCTCAGCTACGTGGATGAAGCTGCTGTGAACATTCATGTGAGAGTTTTTGTAAGCCACCGAATCTCGCTATCGCCGCATCTGTAAAGCAAAACTAAGAGTTTGTGCTCTGTGTTTCTATGTTTGAGGAAATCTTCATCTTGGCTTCTTATTGATTTATAATATGGATATTGAAGGACTCAACATAGATATATTTTCAGTTGATATTTCCAATGACACAATTAGCCACAGCATATTTCAGTTTCAGCTTTCAGTTAACAAATGGCTGAGAGCTCTTTATCAATGAATAGATCCTTTAATTTTCTTTTGTATTAATTTATCCACCCGCCCATCCTCCGTCCATCTAGAAGTTACCAAATGCCTTCGAGTGCCGATTCTATGCTATTCCCACATGATACACAATGGCAAATAAGAAATTTGTGTTCTAGTAGAGGAAAAGAGGACGCGTGTACAAAGCAATGAAAAATACATGGTAGAAAGCGAGAATGACATTTATAGCCTCGGTGAGTTCGGGGAGTATCATTCTTTGCCAGCGATGGTATTTCAACGAATTCTTTTCCTAGTGCATCTCAACAAATTCTTGTTGGTATTTCAATATCCAGTGTATATAAATAAGGAATAAGAAAATTTAATGCATTAAATTGGAAGCTATTTGAATTCCTTCCAGCATACAAACAGCCCTATAATTACATTCATCTTCCCTTGTCTTCTCCTGTTACAGTTAGAAGTCATCTCTCCTCTCTGTGCCTTATCTTGTCCTCTACCCTATAGGGTTCCTCTGGGGTTGGGTGTTCTCTGTCTGCCCCTTGTGTCCACTTCCCACCCTTCTCTGCTGCTCTGTTTCCCAGACTGATTCGTACGGCCTGCATAAAAGGCCCCTTTGCCACCCAGCATGAGGTTGGATTTGGCTAATGGAAGCCCCCAGCATTTATTTGGTCAGAGAGCAGGAGAATGGTGAGGCCAGGATACCATGTTTCCCCCAAAATAAGACAGGGTCTTATATTTATTTTTCCTTAAGAAGACACCCTAGGGCTTATTTTCAGGGGGTGTGGTATTTTTTTTAAGGTACAACCATAAACCATCTACATTGATTCCATCTACATTGGAACAACCATTCCATCTACATTGGTACAACCATCTACATTGATTCCAATAGAGTGAAGTTGTCTTCTTCTGGAACATCATCATCACTCTCCAGACCCCGAATCCCATCCTGAATGTCTTGCGACTCTGTTTCCTTTAGAACCACCGGCCCCGATCTCTCCTGTGGAGCACTAGAGCTCTCACGGGGCGGATGAGAAGGGCTGCTCGTGTCCTTTCCCGCTCCGCGACGACACGCATGGGTTGTGCAGATGCGCTGCGCAGCCACGCCCGTCACTAGGGCTGATTTTCGGGGTGGGGCTTCTATCGCGTGCAAATGCTCAGAAATCCTGCTCGGGCTTCTTTTATTGGGTAGGTCTTATTTTCCGGGAAACACGGTATGTGACTATGAATTTATAAACCGATATCGCTTGGCCTCGAAGTAGCGACAGGGGTTCAAGCTCCCGCTTGGCTGAACCCAGGACATCTGTGCAAAGACCTGAAGACTTGCGAGCTTAGCGTGTTCCGAGATCCTCAAGGATCAGCAAGCTGTAGGGTTGGCAAAGCAAGGTGGTAGGGAAGTTGGTAGGCACCAGAGTGAAAGCAAATAAGTTAGGTGCTACTGGGGTATTTTAAGTAATGGGTTGCTGTTGTCGGATTTGTGTTGGTGGGGGCCGTAGAGGAGAGTATTATCTCAGTACAAGCTAGAGATGATCCGTGCGCGTACTACAGTGGTGTTGACGGGAATCACGATCTCGGACCACATGGAAAGATGCTTGCAAGTTCAATCGTCTGTCCTGGGAGCCACTTAGGTGGGAAGTTGAAAGGAAGGAGTTAGGGGTGGCTGCCATGTTTGTGGCGTGGCTGTCTTGGAGAACGGGGTGGTGTGGGCATTTCCAACTGCAGTGTTTCCTCTCTGATGTGCATGCTCCACTGGATTACCGGCCAGAGACCCACAGCTGTAATAGCCCCATCCGGGTTCATTACTGCGGTAATAACAGCAGTAGCAGTAGCATTTCTGGCTCCAGGGCTTTGGCCAGAGAGTTGATGGGAGGATGGGTCCGACAGTCTGTGTTGGAGCAAACTTCCTACTTGTCCGATGGGTTCTCCACGGAAAATAACCCCCGAGTTCCGAAGTTCCATTGAAACCCTTCGTATTCCCTAATGCTTTATTTTTAGTTACTCTCACATTGAAATAGGGTTCTATTCGAAAGTCACTCCACGAAAAAGACACCTGCACTCGGATGTTTATAGCAGCACAGTTCACAATCGCAAAGATGTGGAAACAACCCAAGTGCCCATCAATTCATGAGTGGATTAATAAAATGTGGTATATGTATACCATGGAGTACTATTCAGCTATAAGAAACAACGGTGATCTAGCACCTCTTGTATTTTCCTGGATAGAGCTGGAACCCATTCTACTAAGTGAAGTATCCCAAGAATGGAAAAACAGGCACCACATGGACTCACCAGCAAATTGGTATTAATGGATCAACACCTAAGTGGACATACAGGAGTAACATCTATCGGGTGTCGGGCAGGTGGGGGGGGAGGGGATGGGCATATACATACGTAATGAGTGAGATGTGCACCGTCTGGGGGATGGACACGCTTGAAGCTCTGACTCGAGGGGGCAAGGGGGACAAGGGAAATATTCGTGACCTTAACATTTGTACCCCCATAATATGCTGGGGAAAAAAAAAGAAGTAAGGTTCTATTTGGTCTTCCAAATTCTGGAGTCTACTTTGCCATCTACAGTCTTACAGATTGTAACAATAATAATAATAATAAAAAGATGGGAATACGCTTTGATTGGAAAGCTACCCCATCCACAACTTCACACCGATAGTTTTCTAAGTTAGGTGTGACTTTGTATGCCAGGCTTTCCCTGGCTCCTAAAACTGATCATTTATTAAAGTCTTTAAAATGTTCTTTCTCTCTTTGCTGGGTAATCGGTAGAGCTCTTGAGCTGTTTTCCTTCTGGCTAGACTAGAATCAGCAGGGTATTGAATGATGATTTCGCTGGGCTTTATAAGTGCGCCTCTGATCTTCCCTGAGGACTGGCATCCGTTTCACATGGTGGCCAGCAGATGCAGGGACAGAATCTTTTGTTCTTTTCAGAATCGTTTGCACCAGCTTTTTTAAATTTTTTTTTGGTTTTCTCAGTATTTTACTTTGTTTCTCTTTCACATTACAAGATAATGTATACTCATTTCAGAAAAATTGAAAAGAATATGAAAATATAAAGGTCCAGAATCAAAAAAAATCTCTCCTGGCGGGGCGCGGTGGCTCACGCCTATAATCCTAGCACTCTGGGAGGCCGAGGTGGGCGGATCGCTGGAGGTCAGGAGTTCGAAACCAGCCTGAGCAAGAGCGAGACCCCCGTCTCTACTAAAAATAGAAATGAATTGGCCAACTAAAAAGTATATATATACAAAAAATTAGCCGGGCATGGTGGCGCACGCCTGTAGTCCCCAGCTACTCGGGAGGCTGGGGCAGGAGGATCGCTTGAGCCCAGGAGTTTGAGGTTGCTGTGAGCGAGGCTGACGCCACGGCACTCACTCTAGCCTGGGCAACAAAGCGAGACTCTGTCTCAAAAAAAAAAAAAAAAAAAAA
This sequence comes from Mirza zaza, assembly GCA_008750895.1. NCBI lineage: Eukaryota > Metazoa > Chordata > Mammalia > Primates > Cheirogaleidae > Mirza > Mirza zaza. Next base: position 8,642 of record VSMD01055367.1, read on the forward strand.
CCAAAAAACTCTCCTAATCTCACTATCAGAGGAAATCATTCTTATCATTTGTGGGTATGTTCTTCTAGCCTTTTTTTTTTTTTCCTGTACATTTTTAACATCACTGAGATTAATACTGAATGTACTTAGCATATTGTCAGCATTTCTCTATCTGGCAAAACTTTTAAGAAACTTGATTTTTTAAAGGCTGCATTATACCACAGTCCATTTTCCATAGTTGAACATTCCCTAGAATGCTACACATTTAGGTTATTTCCAATCTTTCACCATTATAATAAATGTTTGCACCAGCTTTAATAACTGGGGGATTTGGCTGTAGCCACCTACTTTTTTTCCATGAGCTATTAATATTATTCTCTCTATATTATACATATCCTACATCTAATTGCAAAGGTTAGTCATGTGGCATGGCAGGTAGGAAATTAATACTATGGCTACACTTATTATCTAGAAAAGAGACATATTTCTTCACATATCTCTGATGTCTAAGCCCTTTATTTGTTCTTCAAATAATGAAAACAGCAAAGTGAGTCATATACCTCCGGAAAATCTACTGAACATAAAAAAAATGCAAATTCCAAGAAAGAAATGTTGGTTGATTTGTCTAGTAGTGGAACAAGTATTTCATAATATTTGAATTTTACTATGTTGTACTCAGAAGTTAGTCTTATATAATTTGCTACAGACCATAACTTATTGGGCTTTGGTGCTGATGGTTGATTTACTGTTCTATCAGTTACTTAATTAGAATGAATTATTCATAGTTTTTCCTGATGAATGACCTAATTATTATGCTAATCATAATAATCTAAGTCTTCAATATTTTCTAAAGCAGCCCGCCTAATGGAGTTATCAAATATGTGTATAATTATGGCCTTGTAAAAAATTCAGAAACATGCTTTGACAGACATTTTTATTTATACTTAGACTTTCAAAAACATCAAATGTAAGATACCTTTTGCCTCGAATGATGTATGTTCAGAGCACAGATGAGTGCCTGGTACCTAATGAAACCTATGCCATCGTTTGCAGTTAGTCAAATGAGCTGCTAATTTTCCTTTCTTGTGCGTCACCTGCAAAATTACTGTAGCCCTCAAAGTGAGCCGGGCGTCTTTGTAGTTTTCCAAGCCAAACACATTTAATCAAAGAATGCTCCCCATCTCGGTCCTAGAGTTTTTGTTTCTTTCCTCCTTTAAAAAAAAAAAAAGACAGTAGTAAAATATCACTGCAGTTGTGTTCCGGGGCTGCCTCAGCAAATCGCCACAATCTGGGTGGCTTAAAACAAGAAAAATTTATTGCTTAAGGTTCTTGACATCTGAAATCAAGGTGTCAGTAGGGCTGTACTCCCTTGGGGGCTGGAGTGAAGAATCCTTCTTTTTTTTTTTTTTTTTTGAGACAGAGTCTCACCCTGTTGCCCGGGCTAGAGTGAGTGCCGTGGCGTCACCCTAGCTCACAGCAACCTCAATCTCCTGGGCTCAAGCGATCCTCTTGCCTCAGCCTCCCGAATAGCTGGGACTACAGGCATGCCCCACCATGCCCGGCTAATTTTTTCTATCTATTTTTAGTTGGCCAATTAAAATTTCTATTTTTAGTAGAGATGGGGGGGGGGTCTCGCTCTTGCTCAGGCTGGTCTCGAACTCCAGACCTTGAAGCGATCCTCCCGCCTCGGCCTCCCAGAGTGCTAGGATGACAGGCGTGAGCCACTGCGCCCGGCCAAAATGAAGAAACTTTTTCAAGTGGCAGGGCTCAAAAGGTAACAGAACCCACTCTAGAACCCAGGTGAGGCCACTTTACGCCTGGGCCTAAGCTCTCAGAAGCAGCAGGAGAAAAGAATCATCTCAATTAACCTCCCGAGAGGTCAAAGCCCACGAGCTGTTGGCTGTTACAGTTTTAAGGCCGGCTTGCCTTGGATGGAGGCAGCCTCTCGCAATGAAATGCTCCGTGGTTCTCTTCACTTGACCCTATTCCAGGGTAAAAACCGGTTTTCTCTCACCTTTTATTCTTATTTTGGTTTCTATTTAGGGTCGTTGACATGTTCAGGAAATCTCATGGACTAACAGGGAGTCTTTCTGGGCTCAGACAGGACAGACTGATCTCTGAGCAGAGGGAGTTGTGTTCTTCTTGAGCTGATTCTCTCCCCAAACACTCTGTTTAGGACCCAGAGCAAACACGTTTCCTGCTCTGGGCTCCGGGCCCCCACTGGCCAGACCCGCTGTGGATGCTTCTAGCAGCCGTCCAGAGCAGGGGTCCTCAAACTACGGCCCTGCAGGCCACATGCCACCCGTCCAGGAGGACATTCATCCAGCCCACCGGGCGTTTTTGCCGCCGCTGCCTGTCCTGCTTAGCAGCCGACTCGTCCTGGGCCCGCAGTGCGCATGCGTGGAGTGTGAGCCGCACTCTCCAACGTTCCGGGGGACGGTGACCTGGCCCCCCCCCCCCCCCCCCCCCCCCCCCGTTTAAAAAGTTTGAGGACCCCTGTTTTGGAGGCTGCTCAGAATCTCTGAGACTGGACGGCGATCAGCACAGAAGAAAGTGCCAGGGGCTCCCCTCGCCTGGGGCCTTCCGTCCACGGTGCCAGCCTCACCCCTAAATCCCAGCGGTGTCTGTCTTAATAAGCACGGTCCCTCATTCTAGTGTCAACCAGGACCTGGCCCGTCTCGACCTTTGTTTCCCCTTTTAATCATTCCCGCCAAGGACCTCTTCGTTTACGTGCGTACACGTGTGTGCGTGTGCCTAGTGCGTGTGTGCGTGTGTGTGTGTGTAGTGCATGTGTGTGCGTGTGTTTCAATGCCTAAGGTTGTGTTAGTGATTTCAAGGCCCCTTTTCTGATGTCCAAGGCCCCGGTAGGGTAAAATATAACCTCTGGCCATTTTCTGAAGAGAAGCAAAAAACAAGCAAACAAGAAAACAAGCAAACAAGAAAACAACCAAGAGGTTCAACGTTTTATCTAAACAGGGAAATCTGTAGCATTGTCTTTTTATCTAACAGTGTTTTTTCAGATACTTTGGTTCCCTTTCTTAGTTTTCAGGGTGATGGCACACAAATAAATCGGTATTTTCGCCTAGGCTGCCTCTTTTGGTGAGAATAGAATCTCCCACGTGGAGGTGAAGAAAGAGGGAGGCAGGGCCCAGAGGGGGCGGAGAAATGGGAGCTCCCCTGCGTGATTTGCCAGGACATGCTTGAGGCTTCTTTTTTTTTTTTTTAATTTTAATAACATATTTTTATTTATTTTTTATTTTTTTATTTCTGCATCCCCCCCAAAAAAAAGAAAGAATAAGGAAACAGAAAGAAAACATGATGAAAAGTGAAAGCTGGCTGGGCGCGGTGGCTCATGCCTGTCATCCCAGCACTCTGGGAAGCTGAAGTAGGAGGATCGCTCAAGGTCAGGGGTTCGAGACCAGCCTGAGCAAGAGCGAGACCCCGTCTCTACTATAAATAGAAAAGAAATTAATGGGCCAACTAATATATATAGAAAAAGTTAGCCAGGCATGGTGGCGCATGCCTGTAGTCCTGGCTACTCAGGAGGCTGAGGCAGGAGGATCGCTTGAGCCCAGGAGTTTGAGGTTTCTGTGAGCGAGGCTGACGCCACGGCACCTCACTCTAGCCCGGGCAAGAGAGTGAGGCTCTGTCTCAAAAAAAAAAAAAAAAAAAGCGAAAGCAAAAAACCAATTGTGTGGCTTCCGTGTTTAACATGCAGGGTTCTTGAGTCACCGATAACTTTTCAAATCTATTCTCCTGATTCTGGGATATTCCTGACTCTATTAATGCATAAAATGTTGCCGGGGTCTTCCCGAGGTGAGACCCTCCTTTTGTTTTGAGTTCCCTGGAAGCAACTTCAGTTTCTAGATTAGAAGGAAGAACAGGTTAAATGAGAGAAGTATTTGCTGTCTGCGGGATACGTGGACTTGTGGGGTTTCTTAAGTCTGGTTAACTGTACGGATTCTACGGAGAAAGATATATTAATACTGTGTTTCCCCCAAAATAAGACAGGGTCTTCTATTTATTTTTCCTCAAGAAGACACCCTAGGGCTTATTTCCAGGGGATGTGTTATTTTTTTTAAGTACGGGACAACCATCTCCATTGATTCAAATAGTTAAGTCGTCTTCTTCTGGAACATCATCATCACTCTCCAGACCCCGAATCCCATCCTGAATGTCTTGCAACTCTATTTCCTTTAGAACCACCGGCCCCGATCTCTCCTGTGGAGCACTAGAGCTCTCACGGGGCGGATGAGAAGGGCTGCTCGTGTCCTTTCCCGCTCCGCGACGACACGCATGGGTTGTGCAGATGCGCTGCGCAGCCACGCCCGTCACTAGGGCTGATTTTCGGGGTGGGGCTTCTATGGTGCACATGCTTAGAAGTCCTGCTAGGGCTTATTGTATGGGTAGGTCTTATTTTTGGGCAAACACGGTAGGTCGAGTGATGTTTGTGCCTGGATAGAGCAGGAGCCAGATTTGCAAAGACTAACTTGGTACAAACAATACTCAAGTTGTGAACATTGCTAATGTTAAAACACAGATGAAATAAAGATAATAATTACTATTAATTTAGGCTTTAATATATGATCTATCTTGTATTTAGTGCTTTTAGTACATTGTTTCAACAAAGCTTCACTCAGTCTTGAACCCTAAGAAGATACGATTGTCCGCGCTTTACCGTAGGGGAAGGTAGCCATGGAAAGTTTAGGTTATTTTGCTCCAAACGACTTGATCTGTCTCATTCCAAAGGCCTTGCTCTTGATTATCAAAAGAATGCCTTAAGGGTTAACTACATTGTGGCACGAACCGAGAAACTGCTTAGCACATTCTGATAGCTTATTATCTATAAGAGGGTTTGTGCACAGGAAAAAAAGCCTGGAATATGAGCCTGGTATATCAGGTGAAGGGTGGTTTTTCTCTGTGTTAGGAATGGCAGCTAATTTTTATTATCTTTTACATGTCATCGTTATTATTAAAAAGATGAGCTTTTTAAAATAGTAATAAGAAATAGCAAAGAGAAAGTGATGTTTTTTTTTAAAAAAAAAAATCAAGTGTTTTAGCCCACAGATGTGGTGACCAGGTATTGGATGAATTTATCCAGGAAATGTAGGGGCCACATTGCCACCAAGTACTTGGCCAACTGGCCAGCTGTCCCTTCCGTTTTGCCTTCCATTATAGTTTCCTTTATAGTTGTAGGTGCGGAAACATTCACTTCCGCTCACTGGGCTCAATAACCCGTGCAAGACTTTTTTTTTTCCTGCGAATCTTGAGCTGCTGCTTTCCAAATCTATGGGCAAGAGACTGAGCAAACAGATTTTCCATGCCCTTGCCTCTCTGCTCTTAAAACAGTTGCAAAAGACAAGCAGAAACCAACTGTCCAACTATTTATTTTGTGTTGGTTTGATTGGTACATTAAATAAAGGGAAGCAGTATTTTCCTTTTTTCGTCATCTGTAGATAAAATAGTAGGCATGTGTGTCCAGTTGTTGAGTTGCTTTTGTATTAACTTTTAGCCAATGCCACATACTCAACCACAGAACACCGAGTGATTACTTATTAAATAACCCCAATCGCCTCTTGGATTTCCTCTTCGTCGATGTTTGCATGGCAAACAGAACCTCGATAAGACCCAGGTTGATTGCAAAATGGATTTCCTGTGTATGTTGCCAAGAGATTCTTTTTCCCTGAAGGCCTAGTTTATATTTCACAGGTTTATGCGCCTTTCAAAATTTCCATTCTTCCCCCTTCACAGAAAATTTTGAAAGATCTTTACAGCAATAATGCTATTGATATTGTAAAACACAGGTGGTTGGGTTGGAACTAAAATATCTCTGCAAAAGATTGAAGAGAAAAAAAAAAGCATATAACTTGATTAAGTATTTCAGCTGGCATGAAACCCTTCTTGTGATAAGAGATGAAAAACTGTCAAATTCAAGCGATTCATTGTGTTTTGGGTGGGGATTAAAATTTCACGCTGTGTCCTGAAGTCTAGGTTATAAAGTGGATGTTTAGTGAGAGACAACACCTTTCACTGCCACTGGTACTTTAAATTTTCTCTGTTTTATTAACTCCTTAAGCACCCACATTTTTTAAATTTTTATTTTAGCGTATTACGGGGGTACAAGTGTTAAGTTCACGTATGTTGCCCATGCCCTTCCTCCCCCCTCAAGTCAGAGCTTCAAGCGTGTCCATCCCCCAGACGTTGCACATCTCACTCGTTGTGTTTGTATACACCCCTCCCCTCCTCCCCCCTCCCACCTGCCCAGCACCGGATAAATGTAATTCCTATATGTCCACTTAGGTGCTGATCCGTTAATACCAATTTGCTGGTGAGTCCATGTGGTGCTGGTTTTTCCATTCTTGAGATACTTCACTTAGTAGAATGGGTTCCAGCTCCATCCAGGAAAATACGAGAGGTGCTAGATCACCGTTGTTTCTTATAGCTGAGTAGTGCTCCATGGCGTACATGTACCACATTTTATTAATCCACTCATGAATTGACAGGCACTTGGGTTGTTTCCACATCTTTGCGATTGTGAACTGGGCTGCTATAAACACCTCGAGTGCAGGTGTCTTTTTTGTAGAGTGTCACTGGATCTTTTGGGTAGATGCCCCGTAGTGGGATTGCTGGATCAAACGGTAGATCCACTAAGCACCCACATTTTTAAAAGTTAAACCAAAGCCCCATGAACACCTTTTCTTAACACTGCTTTGACAAATCTGAACGTAACAACTGCTTTCCTCTTCCTCTCTCAGTTTGCAGTTCAAATCACACAGGGCAAGAGGGCTCCCCTTTCTCTTTCTCTCCCCAATTTTTTTTTTTTTTTTTGCCTGAGTCATTCTCAAGCTAAAATGGCCAACAGAGGAATCCAGATGTCGGCTCTGTCTAACAGTGCCCGATTGGCTGGCCGCGCCCACAGGTGATGGCCTTGTTCTTTCTGCCCCCAGGGAAGAATGGAGAGGCCCGAACACCGTCCCACAAAGATGCATGATGATGATGATGATGATTATATGTGGGGAAGTGTCTCCAAGAGTTTTGGTCGGAGGTTTTTGTAAGTTCAGGTTACGATTTGCAGGTGAAGAAAACTTTCACGCTGCGTCTTCAAGTTCTGCACCCAGCCTGTTGACTATTCACAGTTCCCTCCCATTTTCAGCACTATGTGTGAAAGATCTGTTGTGACAGATCTTTGCTGTTTCACGATGAGCGTGCCACCAAGAGGCACGTGTTCGCCATGTTGCTGCTGATGGATCCGCTCTTTCCATGCATGGTCCACTTCTCCGTTTTCAGCTTCGTGCAGTGTTGTCTTTCTGTTTTCCATTAACTTCCCTCCACCCCTTTCAGGGTAGAACGTTGGCAGTTTACGTGTCTGTGGCTTGGGGTCCTGCATGGTGGTCAGCTCCACGCCGTCGTCTTCTATAAGACGTCTCGTGTTGGCACCCCTGTGCAGTTTCTCCAACAGCTTGGCTTCCTGTGCTAAGGATGGACGTAAGTGCTTCCTCTTACCGTGTCTCCCCGAAAATAAGACCTCCCCATACAATGAGCCCTGGCAGGATGTCTAAGCATGTGCGCGATAGAAGCCCCACCCCGAAAATCAGCCCTAGTGACGGGCGTGGCTGCGCAGCGCATCTGCACGACCCATGCGTGTTGTCGCAGAGCGGGAAAGGACACGAGCAGCCCTTCTCATCTGCCCCGTGAGAGCTCTAGTGCTCCACAGGAGAGATCGGGGCCAGTGGTTCTAAAGGAAACAGAGTCGCAAGAAACTCAGGATGGGATTTGGGGTCTGGAGAGTGAGGATGATGTTCCAGAAGGAGACGACTTCACTCTATTTGAATAAATGGAGATGGTTGTGCCATGCTTAAAAAAAAAAAATAACACATCCCCTAAAAATGAGCCCTAGCGTGTCTCCTTGAGGAAAAATAAATATAAGACCCTGTCTTATTTTCGGGGAAACATGGTATGTATGATTTTTGCAACACCCCTCTCCAATGGTGTTTTCACTTCCTCTTTGCATATGGGGAACTGGGGCTCAGAGACACTTTGTCATTTGCTCAAATATTAATCAGCAGTGGCGTGTCTGAGCAGGATTCAAGCTGGGCCTGAGGGATGCTCTACTTTCTCATGACCATGGCACCTGCCTCATTGCTCTGCCCCTTGGTGCTTCAGCGGGTTTCCCGTCGGGAATACAAGCCCCAGTGCCAACATCTGCTGCATTATTTGCTGCTGCTATGTTGGTACTCTCCTTCCAGCTCATAAACCTTTCCAGAATTCTGCATTCTGCACAGGTAGGACCGTTTTTGTGCAAAGTGTGCTAATGTGCTAATATCGTCTCTCACATCCCTCCCGCTCACCTCCCAGCAAACACACACGCACACATGCACATGCACAGATACGCACACACGCATACGTGCACACACCCACACATGTACACGCACAGATATGTGCACATGCATACGCACACACACATGCATGTGCGCACACACCCACACACACATGCACACAAACACACACATGCACACGCATACACATGAACACACACATGCACACACATGCATACACAGCGTGCACACACGCACACACACATGCACGCACATGAATACACACAGGCACACATGCACACATACACACATGCACACACATGCATACAAATGCACACACATGCACATGTACACACATGTGCACACATGCACACACGCACATGCACACACGCGTGCACACACGCTCCCCGCTCTGGCCTTGAGGGCACACATGAGATCACTAACAGTCAACATGTTGATTAAACGGCTTCAGGAGGAGTCAGACCGGAGCGGTTATTCGCTCTTCCAGGCACGTCCGTGCAAAGCCAAAGCAGTTTCCAACTGCGGCCGCAGCAGCCGTGGAGCCTCTAAATCAGTCTCCATTTAGCAGGCCTCATGATCTTTGATGATGCGACACAGCTTAGACACATCTTTCCAAATCGTTTCAATCACGCCCATAAACGTGTCGTAGCCATATGCTAGCCCTGGCAGAGCGATCAGTCTCTTCCCCGCTGTGCGCTGCAGCCCAGACTCGTGGGAGGGTCTCTCTGTGCAAGAGCACCCGGGCTGCAGGAGGAAGCCCACTCTCTCTATGCACTGTGGTTCTTTGAAGAGCAATAAAAGATTTCACACGTACATGTAGCCATTAAGCAAGGAACGCAGACACTTCAAGGTTCCCTAGCTTGGGGCGTTGTGGGCGGACACCCTCCCCAGGTGAGACGATTGACCTGCTGCACGGGCTAAGTCTAGTCATTGAATACCTCTGTGAGTTCACGCTTTTCAAAGTGGGGATAGTGTCTTCATTTATTTATTTTTTTGAGACAGAGTCTCGCTTTGTTGCCCAGGCTAGAGTGAGTGCTGTGGCGTCAGCCTCGCTCACAGCAACCTCAAACTCCTGGGCTCAAGCAATCCTCCTGCCTCAGCCTCCCGAGTAGCTGGGACTACGGGCATGTGCCACCATGCCCGGCTAATTTTTTCTATATATATATGTTAGTTGGCCAATTAACTTCTTTCTATTTTTAGTAGAGACGGGTCTCGCTCTTGCTCAGGCTGGTCTCAAACTCCTGACCTTGAGCGATCCGCTTGCCTCGGCCTCCTAGAGTGCTAGGATGACAGGTGTGAGCCACCGCGCCCGGCTGTGTATTCTTTCTTATTGAATTACTATTACTGTATATTAGCAGGCTATTGCTGCAAAGGAAGCTAAGATTTTAGCGGTGTAATTTTTTTTTAAAGCTAAAGTAACTTTGAATCTCAGTTAGATTGCCACCAAATCGTTTGTATTTAGAATTAATTTGAAAGTTAAAGCCAGTGATTTAGGTCTGATTCATTTGGGATATACTTACGCCCTAGAGACTATGAAGTCACAAGTATATGTTCCATTTTTCATTGTAGAACCTCTCTCGACATTATTTACCACTGGCCGGGAGCTAATGAATTCAGCTTGTTTCACCAAGCCAAGTCTACTTTCCAGTGCTTCCATAATGACTGGATTTTATGCAGGTTACCTAGGTACCTGTCGTGAGTGAAAAGCAACACAAGATTTAACGCTTTCGGTTTGGGGTAGAAAACATTTTAGGACATGGCTAGGTTTTCTGATGCCTAATTATAATGCTATCTGCTATGATCTGCATGTTTGTGCCTCTCCCTGCCCCCTCCCCCAATTGATACATGCTGAAATCCTAACCACAAAATGATAGTAGTAGTGGGTGGGGTTTTGGGGAGGTGATTGGGTCATGAAGGGTGGAATTAACGCCCTAATAAAAGAGAACCCAGAGACATGCTTGCCCCTTCCTACCACGTGAAGACAGAGAGAAGATGCCATTTATGAATTAGGAAACGGGTCTTCATCAGCCGGCGCCTTGATCTTGGACTTCCTGGCCTCCTAAAGTATGAGAAAGTACATTTCTGTCATCTGCGAGCCACCTGTGCGTGGTATTTTGTTACGGCATCCTGAATGGACTCGGGCAACTCTTAAGACGTGCAAAGACAGTCGGTCTAACAAATGCAAATTTTTCTCGAAGGAGGTAGACTATAAAAGCAACGCCGCAAACCTCTTACATATGCGTGTCCCACAATTCTGCAGATGACATAAGCTTCAGAATTTCCACGTAAAAATAGTAATGGCATTATACTATTGCTTAGGCTCACCCACTAAGTTGCAGGAAGCTCCCGCCTCGTTCTTTTGCCAGCCAGACTGGAGGTTACCTGAGTTTGTCACATGTGCCCTGAATATTCTCTTCCTAGACAGAGAATCATACAAGAATATACCATTCAGGGGAAGGAGGAAAGGGAGGGATACATTCTCGGAGATGAGAGCACTTACGGACCACCACCGACATTGTAGCATAATGGAAGCGAAGAACTACTCAGTAAGTCCTCACTGAACATTATCAACAGGTTGTTGGAAACTGCGACTTTCGGGACACCATGCCTACCCTGAAAACCAATTCTACCGCAGGCCAACGGACATAGGCAAGAGTTAAGTTTCTACAGCAGATTTCTGGTCACAGAAACATCACCAAACTTCTAAAACTAAAGACCCAAACACTTCTAATATGAAACATTGAAATAAATGTGAGCTATCCATACCTTTAAGAAGGGTTAATCCCTGGCACTCTGGGAGGCCAAGGTGGGCGGATTGCTCGAGGTCAGGAGTTCAAAACCAGCCTGAGCAAGAGCGAGACCCCGTCTCTACTAAAAACAGAACAAAATTAATTGGCCAACTAAAAATATATATAGAAAAAATTAGCCGGGCTTGGTGGCGCATGCCTGTCGTCCCAGCTACTCGGGAGGCTGAGGTGGGAGGATCGCTGGAGGCCAGGAGTTCGAGACCAGCATGGGAGGAATAGCAAGAACACATCTCTAAAAGTAACAACAATGACAAAAACTGGTGGTGAGCGGTTAAGGGAAAGCGATGGCCATAAAGCCAAAGGCTCAAACCAGGAGTAGACTGTCCATCGCACAGAGAGGAAAGATCCTGAAGTCTGAGCCTTTTACACGCTCACGGGTTTGTCCTGCCTTCCTCCTGCCAGGATTGGCTGTCGTTTCCCGCCTTTTGGGATGATTGACAGGTTGGGGTTATATAGAACAGCTTACACAACCGGGTAGGCTATCTGACAGTTTCCTCACTACACATATGCCTTCCCCAGAATTCTTCACGAAGCTCCGCCCATGCCATGCTAATTAGATGGGGATGAGCTGTAGGTCAGTTAAAGGTCACTAGGAACTTTTTACCACGTATGGTCCCACCACGGAACGGTTCCCAGCCGCAACTTGGTTCCTAGCTATAATTCGGTTCCTGCTCTCCACCTTTGGCCACTTCCTCGCCAGCTGTTTACCCTCCACCCCGACCTAACAATCTGGTGGCGGGTATTTGCCAAGGAGTCAGTAGGTGCTACAGTGTCACGTGTTATTTATTTTTTTCAAAGTAAAGTCAACGAAACTTATATCAACTCCTCTAGGAGAGAGAGGAATTCCAGGCAGATCGGAAAGGGAATCATTTGTGCAAAAAGTCCATCTCCTAAGAGGTCTCTCCCATGTTTTCACCATGGACAGAAGGGAGGTGCTGCCGCATCACAGGCTCGTATAGCTTAGGAGCGATTATTTATTAGTCTCTCGATGGTTCCTAGCTCTCGTTCTCTACGAGAGGCGTGCTCACACCGTGCTTGTCAGCAAACGACATGAACAGAGAAATAAAAATTTCTGTCCTCTAATGACATCTGCTGTTGCTATTTGTGACGTGCACGCAATGCAGCTGAGGAAATCCACAGTCGGAACACGAGTGCGACTTTTCGCAGGCCCCTTTTGTGGGCCCGAGTCGTTACAAGATGCTGGCCCTTCGGTCCGTCGAATTCAGATTTGGCTCGCACACACGAAGCGCTTTCAGAGCAGGCTCTGTCTAGGAATGGGAGAAGTAAATCGACCACTGCAAGGGATTTTTAAAAGCCCTCTGCCATCTGGTCCCCAAGATACCTCCCTTGCTTTCTCTTTCCTGGAATTGCACAAGTGGGAGCTCTAGAATTTTCCTCATGCTTCCTCTCTGCATAAAAGTAAAATAACAAAACTGATTCACCCCGGGGGGGGGGAGCTATCGGAACAATCCCAGAGCGTGTGCTTTAGTGAATCTGGATGGGGGCTCGGGTATTGGTGTTTTTTTTTAAAAAAAAAAAAAAGCTCCCTGGGTAGCTAGAATGGGCAGGCAGCGTTGATCATCACTGTGCCAGGGTAACAACGCAAGACTGTGTTCACGTGCACTTGGGATATCTGAATGCGCGCGTTTGGAGTGCATGTGTGTGTGTGTGTGTGTGTGTGTGTGTTTTTAAAAATCGGATCTCTTCCTAAAACACAGCGGACTAGAGGGGACAAGGGGTAAGAAAGAGAGAACTCAGGACTCTAAAGGAAATTGAGAGGTCGAGCCAGAGAGAGACTCCGCAGGAGAGATATGGGGGAGTCCAAAAACCAAGCACTGGTTTGGGTTGTTGGAAGGCTGGGTCTTGTGAGTATTCGTGGGGAACGATGAGGGAATTACAAGCAGTAGATCCCTGACCTGCAGGCAGCAGGGGCAGCTTTAAAAGACGCTGCTGCGACAGTCTTACAGTCGCTGCAGCCTGCCATGCAAAGCCATCAGGGAGACGCCCAGCCCCTGCTGGGATCCGAAGTTCCAGGTTAACGGGCCTGGAAATGGCCTTGGCTCGGCCACTCACTGCGGAAAGATCCACGGTCGAACGAAAACCAGCCCGAAGAGTTGCAACCTGTGGCTGGTGTTTTTGTACACAGAAGCTTTTCTAGCTTGGTGTTTTCCAAAGTCCGAGGGAATCCGAAATGGCAATGCAACCCGGGCAAACGGAAGCGGGGTTGACAGCTCCAATGCTCAAAAACGCCCTCAGGGCCGGGCGGGGTGGCTCTCGCCTGTCATCCTAGCACTCTGGGAGGCCGAGGCGGGAGGATCGCTTGAGGTCAGGAGTTTGAGACCAGCCTGAGCAAGAGCGAGACCCCCCCATCTCTACTATAAATAGAAAGAAATTAATCGGCCAACTAATATATATAGAAAAAATGAGCCGGGCATGGTGGTGCATGCCTGTAGTCCCAGCTACTCGGGAGGCTGAGGAGGGAGGATTGCTCGAGGTCAGGAGTTCGAAACCATCCTGAGCAAGAATGAGACTAAACTCCGTCTCTACTAAAAATGGAAAGAAATTAATTGACCAACTAAAAAAATATATATATAGAAAAATTAGCCGGGCACTGTGGCACATGCCTGTAGTCCCAGCTACTAGGGAGGAGGCTGAGGCAGGAGGATCGCTTGAGCCCAGGAGTCTGAGGTTGCTGTGAGCTAAGCTGACTCCACGGCACTCACGCTAGCCCAGGCAACGAAGCGAGACTCTGTCTCAAAAAAACAAAAAACAAAAAACAAAAAACACCCTTAAGTGCCAACATGTCATTGAATGAAAAAAAACAATTAGTAAGAAAAAAAACCCAATTATTTCCTCCCAGCTGTACATCGTTTGCTCTTCTTTGCCTAGAGACTTTTCACGTTTTTTTTCAAAGCAATAAGGCTGGCCAAAGGAAGCCAATGAAATGTGGGATAAAAATAGTCCTTATAAGGGCGTCACTCATCCTGTTAAACTGCTGGAGAGTTCCAAAAATATTTCCCCCACTTATAGGCAAAAACGGAGGCATCTGATTAAATCGGCGGCCTGGCATAGCTCTGGGTGGGTCTCTCCCTGAGGTGGATTTTCTCTGACGCTGATGAGGCTGAGGATTCAGAGCCTCTCAGGTGCACAGTCCCATGGAAGTTTCCTGGGACACAGAGCACGGTGACTGACAATGGTCACAGGTTTTGCAAAACTAAACAAACGGAAAAGAGAGTTTGACAGCAGTCAGGGCTACTCTTTCCGCTCTAAAATTTCCTTGGGCATACTTGCTCTCCTGGTGTGTGTCGTGTTAGAAGCACTACATGAATGTTTGGGGATCCGGCTAAAAGAGTTACGAGACAATTTGTACAGTTTGCCCGGCCCTCCAACAATGCAAACCAGTGCTTGTTTTTGGAATCCTCCATATCTCTCCTGCCAAGTCTCTCTTTGGTTCTACCTCTCAATTTCCTTTAGAGTCCTGAGTTCTCTTTCTTACCCTTCTCCCTTCTAGTCACCTGTGTTTTAGGAAGAGATCTGATTAAACAAACAAACAAAAAAAACAACCACACACACCAAATGCACACATTGAAATATCCCAAGTGTAAATAAGCACACTTTGTAGTAAGCTTATTTTCAGGGGATGTGTTATTTTTTTTTTAAGTACGGTACAACCATCTACATTTATTCAAACAGAGTGAAGTCGTCGTCTTCTGAAACATTATCCTCACTCTCCAAACCCCGAATCCCATCCCTAATGTCTTGCAACTCTGTTTCCTTTAGAACCACAGGCCCCGATCTCTCCTGGGGAGCACTAGAGCTGTCACGGGGCGGATGAGAAGGGCTGCTCGTGTTCTTTCCCGCTCCGTGACGACACGCATGGGTTGTGCAGATGCGCTGCGCAGCCACGCCCGTCACTAGGGCTGATTTTCATAGCCACGCCCATCACTAGGGCTGGTTTTCATAGCCACGCCCGTCACTAGGGCTGGTTTTCATAGCCACGCCCACCACCAGGGCTGATTTTCATAGCCACGCCCATCACTAGGGCTGATTTTCATAGCCACGCCCATCACTAGGGCTGATTTTCATAGCCACACCCACCACCAGGGCTTATTTTCATAGCCACGCCCATCACTAGGGCTGGTTTTCGGGGTAGGGCTTCTATTGTGCACATGCTTAGACATCCTGCTAGGGCTTGTTTTATGGGTAGGTCTTATTTTCGGGGAAAACCGGTAAATGAGAACCCAAATGAGAGCCACCTAACTGAGCCCACTCAGTTCCACAACTGTGAAAGGTAATGATAAAAAAAATCACGTTGTTTAGAGCTACTAAATTTTGAAGTAATGCGTTATGCACACACAGAAGCATGAAATACTCAGTTACTCATTTCTGAGTCACCTCATCACCCTTAGGTTTTCCTTTTTGCTCATCTAACACCTGCATAGCCATTTTCCTCTATCAAATTTCTTCTCTCTGAAATTCCTAGGGTCATTTCTGTTTTCATGACCGGAACCTTACTGCTAGCCCTTCCAAGGAACGGCCTGTGCAAAAGAGCTGGGAAAGATAGGAAAGCAAAACAGAACCCCAAACTGGAGATCACATGTTAATCATTTTTGGTTACAGGGTTTATGCTGTTTATTGTTAATATCGACTGGTTTTGCAGAACTAGCATCATAAAAATGTTTCTGCCCTCTTAGAATTTACTGTGTATGTAGCCTATTCAGAATGGGTAGAAAACTGTTACATTTGAGTAACTACAAGACACAAAGATTTTCAGAATTTATTATTTAATTTTCTTATAAAATAAACAAAATCCCTTAATGATTTCCTTTTTTCCTTTCTTTTTCTTTTTTTTTTTTTTTTGAGACAGAGTCTCACTCTGTTGCCCAGGCTAGAGTGAGTGCCGTGGCGTCAGCCTCGCTCACAGCAACCTCAAACTCCTGGGCTCAAGCGATCCTCCTGCCTCAGCCTCCCGAGTAGCTGGGACTACAGGCATGCGCCACCGTGCCCGGCTAATTTTTTCTATATATTTTTAGTTGGCCAATTCATTTCTTTCTATTTTTTTAGTAGAGACGGGGGGTCTCGCTCTTGCTCAGGCTGGTCTCAAACTACTGACCTTGAGCGATCCAGCCACCTCGGCCTCCCAGAGTGCTAGGAATATAGGCGTGAGCCACCGCGCCTCGGCCTCCCAGAGTGCTGGAATGACAGGCGTGAGCCACCGCGCCCGGCCCTCCTTTTTTTCTTTGCTGTAACAAACTGCCCTTTTTTTTTGTTCCTGTGCCTATCTTCTTAGACGGAGAAAGGCTTAAAAATATTCCTTTAAATTAATTTCTACCTTAGTGCCTTTGCCTTAGGAAAGGTATAAAATCTTTCTTTGTGTGTCTCTGAGATGTGAGAAAATAGAGCGAGGATGAAGCTGACACACACAGAGGCTCACACTTCTTAAAAACTGAGTGTGGCGTGATCGGTTGCATCTGCGGGAAGACGCAGGCTGCTCTCCAAAGTGATGGTGTGTCGTGCGATGCTTGAGATCAGGGGCTGAGGTTTGTGTGTTTGGAGGTGGCAGTTCCAACGTGAGCTGCATGGGAACCTTGCTCTCAGGATGCCAGGTCTGCTGGGTACCACAGGGGGGGTCACGTTCTACAACCCTGGAGTGCTGGGGCGCTGGGCCGGTCGGATTCCAGGGAGCTAAACGTTGGTGCCCGTTCTGCAGAGAAGGGTGTAAAGACTTCTCAGAGCAGGCTTTGCCCGACAGTCCTGTTGCTTCGTGGGCAGCAGGTCTGTTCCCATGTTAATCCTGTGATAGTCATTCAGCTCTCATGCTTT
The DNA here is from genome assembly GCA_008750895.1 of Mirza zaza. Lineage (NCBI taxonomy): Eukaryota > Metazoa > Chordata > Mammalia > Primates > Cheirogaleidae > Mirza > Mirza zaza. Next base: position 25,587 of record VSMD01055367.1, read on the forward strand.
TCTCTTTTCTTTTTTTCTTTTTTTCTTGCAGCATAGTATGGGGGGTGCAAATTTTAAAGTTTCAAATAATGCCCTTGCCCCCTCCTCCCCCCACAAGTTTGACCTTCAACTGTGACCATCCCCCAGACGGTGCATGTCTCACTCATTATGTGTCTATATACCCCTCCTCCTCCTCCCTCCCACCCACCCAATACCCAATTAATGTAGTTCCTATGTGTCCACTTAGGTGCTGCTCAGTTAATACCAATTTGCTGGTGAGTCCACGTGGTGCTGGTTTTTCCATTCTTGGGAAACTTCACTTAGTAGAATGGGTTCCAGCTCTAGCCAGGAAAATACAAGAGGTGCTAGATCACCGTTGTTTCGTAGAGCCGAGTAGAACTCCATGGTGCACATACACCACATTTTATTAATCCACTCATGAATTGATGGGCACTTGGGTTGTTGCCACATCTTTGCAATTGTGAACTGTGGTGCTATGAACATTGGAGTGCAGGTGTCTTTTTCATAGCGTGGCTTTTGCTCTCTTGGAATCAGCAAGAAAAAAATCAAACAACCCTATCTAAAAGCGGGCAAAGGACAGGAACAGAAACTTTTCCAAAGAAGACAGAAGAATGGCCAACAAACATATGAAAAAATGCTCAACGTCTCTAATCGTCAGGGAAATGCAAATCAAAACCACAATGAGATGTCACTTATCTCCAGTGAGAATGGCCTTTGTCAAAACGTCCCCAAACAATAAATGCTGGCGTGGATGCAGACAGAGAGGAACACTCCTACACTGCTGGTGGGACTGCAAAGTAGCTCAACCTCTGTGGAAAGCAATATGGAGATACCTCAAAGTGATACAAGTGGATCATGCTTTTCTTCATCATCAATTTATTTGTCGTCTCTGATTTTAGTCCGCATGCCGCACGTGATGTGAGGCAGTCTCAGCCTTCCCCAGCCCAGCTTTGGGCCAGGGGTCCCTGCTCGTTTCCTGAGCCAACACGACCGAAGCAGTCAAGCAGTAGAGGAAAAGACCGTTTTGCTGCCAAAAGCCACAAAACCAATGCACGCCGCCACTCAGCACAGAACTGCAGCCTCGACTTAATTTCTGTGTTTTTGGCTCCTTCTATGAAGTCGGGTTTCTACCTGTCTCAGGTTCATTGCGTCAGTCCCTGCTAGTACTGGATGTTAATCCTGAATGCTTCAGTACTCTGGTGGGTTTCACAATCTGCTTAGTGGTGGCCTGGCTTTTGCTAGCTCCTTCCATGCTACAGGTGTCTTCCGTTTACCTGGGGACACGATGGAGTCTTTTCCTAAGGAAGGATGATTCAGAATCCTGACCCATTCCTCTCTCCCCCGCCTCACCCTAGTCTTGCTTTGTTTTTTTTTTTTGGTTTTTTTGAGATAGAGTCTCACTCTGTCGCCCAGGCTAGAGTGAGTGCCGTGGCGCCTTCAGCCTCGCTCACAGCAACCTCCAACTCCTGGGCTCGAGCGATCCTCCTGCCTCAGCCTCCAGAGTAGCTGGGACTACAGGCATGCGCCACCATGCTGGGCTAATTTTTTTTCTATCTATTTTTAGTTGGCCAATTAATTTCTTTCTGTTTTTAGTAGAGATGGGGGTCTCGCTCTTGCTCAGGCTGGTTTCAAACTCCTGACCTTGAGCGATCCTCCTGCCTCGGCCTCCCAGAGTGATGACAGGATGACAGGTATGAGCCACCACGTCCGGCCCCTAGTCCTGCTTTGAAAGTGACTCCTGGCCAGGACTCTTCTGCTGCTGTGCCCCCTCCCCATGCCCCCACCCCACTCCAGGCCTCGCAGGATGCCGGTGCTCATTTGAATGCCAGATGGATTCGCCACACTCTTCTGCAAACTGATCGCTCCTCTTGGTCTGTTTTCTCCAACCCTGATGCTGCCCACTCCTAGTTTTATTCTCTCTCTCTTTTTTTCTCCCTCTCTGCAGTTAGTCACTTGTTGGAGCCGGCCTGAAGAATGGCACTCTTCTTTGGTCTTGACCTTGTCCTTGGCCTCTATCTGGCTCCACTTTCATTCTTCTTCTTCTTCTCCTTTTTTTTTTTTTTTTTTGAGACAGAGTCTCACTCTGTTGCCCAGGCTAGAGTGTTTCGTTCTTCTCGTTCCAAGGAAAAGCACATGAAAGCTTTGCGTTGTAACTGGAGTGGGGAGAGAGATAAGTGCCCAGGTAGATTTGCAAAGGCAGAGGCTGCGGAAGCCAACAGGTGTGGAGCAGAAGGGGAAAATAGTGGAGAAGCAGGTGCCCGGCATTGATCGGGAGAGGCTGTTCGGAAAGAGATCCCCAACAATGCTGACATCCTCGGGTGGCTGCATATCAAACAATGTGTGGGCGCGGCAGTGAACCAGGGAACGTAAACCTTAACCTCAGAGTATGAATATGATCTCACAGGCGCCTTTGAGACTAGATAGCATACACAGAACAATGGCAATGGAACAATGTCCTCCCCGGAAGCCAGGCTTAGTTTGGGTGATGTCCCTAACCATCTATGCGGCCACCCTCATTTTTACCTTTGCAAATGGATGTGACTGTTTTTTTTTTTTTTTGTTTTTGTTTTTGAGACAGAGTCTCACTCTTTTGCCCGGGCTAGAGTGCTGTGGTGTCAGCCTCGCTCACAGCAAAACCTCCAACTCCTGGGCTCAAGCGATCCTCCCGCCTCAGCCTCCTCCCAAGTAGCTGGGACTACAGGCATGCGCCACCACGCCCGGCTCATTTTTTCTATCTATTTTTAGTTGGCCAATTAATTTCTTTCTATTTTTAGTAGAGACAGGGGGTCTCACTCTTGCGCAGGCTGGTCTCGAACTCCTGACCTTGAGAGCGATCCTCCCGCCTCGGCCTCCCAGAGTGCTGGGATGACAGGCGTGAGCCACCGCGCCCCCGCCCACGTGACTGAGTTTTACCTGTAAGTTCCTTTCCGGTCCTGACATTTCAGCCAAGTGCCATTTTCACGCTCCACGGAGGTATGAATATCACAGAAATGGGGGACAAATCATGGTTGTCGAGGACAATAACGTTATGGACCCAGCTACATAAACGGTTAGACACGAGTCATTGTTGTGCGGTATTTCATGTCTAGGTTCACAAATATCCCGGCGTTTGACATCTGGCTTATAAAATACCCACCGCTATCAAGTGAATTGGTGCTGCCCTTCTCCCACTCTGGGGAATTTTTATTTTTTTTCCATGCGATGCTCCCAGAAAGTTCCCGAGAGATATTTGAACGAAACCTTTGTACTGTGCTCAGGCTGTGGGAAAAGGACAGGTCATGAAAAAGGGAAGAATTAAGTGATAAGAAGCCTTTTGCACTTTCTAGGGATGGAAGCAGGACCCTGATTCCAGCCAGAAAAGTGAGAGAAAGGAACATTCAACAGTTGATCTTGCAGTTCTGATATCATGATGTCTAAGAGCTGGAAGGCAAGATTCAACCATTTGGATCCTGGCTTTGCCTTAATGATTTTGAGTAAGCTATTAATGTCTCTGAACCTCAGTTTTCTCATATGTAAAATCGGGATAATGTTCTATATCACATAGGCTTATTTTAGGACTAAAAGAGATGACATATGGAGGTTTTGTGGGGGGTTTTTTTTTTGGTATATAAGAAATCTTTAATAAATGTTACTTTTATCGTCATTACTTATTATTAATATTTATGGAGCATCCAAAAAAAAAAAATAAAAGGAGATTCTTTCCAGGATTTCAAATTTGTTCTTTTTCATATCTCCCGATTTGTATTTTATTTCTGCTTATTTTTGGTTTTTAACTTCTCATTCACTTCTAACACATGCTACTCTGTTTTTTTTATCTGTTTGAGCATCCTGATTATACTTCTTTTAAGTCATGGAAAAAAATGCAAGAAACTGGGAACAGGAGAGGGAAATGGTACTAATGTTTTCAACTGTGTTATAGTACTTTACATTTTCAAACTATATACATGTATCACTTTACTAAATGCTAAAATAATATAAAATGTAAAAAAAAAGGCCCTCCCCCCCAAAAAAACCCCCCAAAATGAGATTCTTTAGTAAGAAGTACATCTGTACAGGCTGGAGTGAGTTTCTCACTTCAGATTACGCTTTCTAAGTGTCCAAGTTCTTGTCTGCAATTAGACTTCACAATTGAGTATTATGTAATTTGACTTCTGGAAAATTAAGAAAAATGTGGTTCACACATACAGGGAAAGAATGAAGAATATTTTGGCATTCAAAGCAGCAAACGGCTTCAACTATCTAAATAGGCCCTGGAAATGGAATATATACGTATATGTTCCTGGAATGAGAGACAACTTTTCTGTTGCATGTTCTACCTGCGGTATTATTTGTAAAGTCACAACATCCAATCTGCAGGAACATTAAAGAACTAATCCTATTTACTGAACAGTAAGTCACCACCATGGAGCTTTTTATTTGCCCTCTCTCCTTGTTTTATTTGTAAACTGAATAGGCAATCTCTGGCAGTGGTAAAAACAGGTCTTCGGACTAATAGTGATTTTTGGATACATGTGCTCTCTCTAAACTATAGCTATAAAAGTATTTATACATCCTTTCTCATAAAGAAAGCCAAGAAAGGCCAGTTGGCTCACGCCTGTCATCCTAGCACTCTGGGAGGCCGAGGCGGGAGGATCGCTCAAGGTCAGGAGTTCGAAACCAGCCTGAGCAAGAGTGAGACCCCATCTGTACTATAAATAGAAAGAAATTAATTGGCCAACTAACATATATATATAGAAAAAATTAGCCGGGCATGGTGGCGTATGCCGGTAGTCCCAGCTACTCGGGAGGCTGAGGCAGGAGGATCGCTTGAGCCCAGGAGTCTGAGGTTGCTGTGAGCTAGGCTGACACCACGGCACTCGCTCTAGCCTGGGCAACAAAGTGAGACTCTGTCTCAAAAAAAAAAAAAAAAAGAAAAGAAAAGAAAGCCAGGAAAAACCAGAAGACAGCATATGTGGAAGACTAAGAACTCTTGAGAAGGAATTACTTGGATAGATTTTTCTAATCTACAGCCTAGCTTGGGGAAAAAAAGCAATGAAAACAATAACTTAGAATTGTACGATATTTTATAGACATTTACAGAAGTTCACTACACTGGCATGTTTTTGAATTAGTGAAGTACTATCCAGTTTTCTTTCCACTGATGATAAAACTTAAGAAAAGGAGCACATTATTTTTCTTTAAATATGCAGGTCATAATTTCTATGTATATTTATTTTTCCTGGATAAAGGCTTTTCTCCAACATTCTTGGGAATTGTAAGAGCAGTGATTATTATTAACTTTTTGGCAGATGCTCTCTCTCTGACCTTCTATGTCTGAGTTAGGCATTACATCTACTTACCAGCTTCCGTGTATTCCTCTCTACTATTCTGTCAAACTAACCCTGAAAGTTCCCTGAGGGCAGCAGCTTAAGGAATCTTGAGTCCCCACTGATATGAGCTCCATGTAAAGAGTTGAACAAATCTCATTGCAAAAATACAAAGAGTCTTGGAGGAGAGGCAGGAGGAACGTGCACATCCCAGAGGGAGCCGGAGATCAGTATCCCACCGAGATGGGACTTACGGGGGAAGGAAGTATTTGAGAGTCCTAAAGCCCTAAAAATTGCCTGAGTTAGAGTTTAGGGCCAAATCTAACCTATTTTCCAAATTCTGCTAAGGTCCGTCCGAGTGGCCTGGGAGGAACCGAAGATAAAGGAGTTCAGGGGTTCTCGGGAAGGGAAGCACTGCCCCCTGGGGGCATTCTGGAAATTGCGAAGATGCTTTTTGGTTGTTAAATGATGGAGGAGGTGAGGGTGGCAGGGGGGATTCCCTGCAGTCGCTTAGCAACGTAGGGTCAGGGATGTTAGGTGTCCCTCCCTGTATGTGAGAGCTCCCTGCGGAGCAAATCGGTATCTTATATCCTGCACGATTCTTTTTTTTTTGAGACAGGGTCTCACTCTGTTGCCCAGGCTAGAGTGAGTGCCATGGCGTCAGCCTCACTCACAGCAACCTCCAACTCCTGGGCTCAAGCGATCCTCCTGCCTCAGCCTCCCGAGTGGGTGGGACTACAGGCATGCGCCACTGTGCCCGGCTAATTTTTTCTATATATTTTTAGTTGGCCAATTAATTTGTTTCTATTTTTAGTAGAGACGGGTGTCTGGCTCTTGCTCAGGCTGGTTTTGAACTCCTTACCTTGAGCGATCCTCCCGCCTCGGCCTCCCAGAGTGCTAGGATGACAAGCGTGAGCCACCGAGCCAGGCCTCCTGCACGATTCTGATGTCATCATAGCTCAGGAATGAGCTCCGTCTGACATAGGAGGGCTGTCGGGAAAGTATCGAGCCACTGTTAGCGTGACAAGAACGGTTTGCATGACATTACTGTGTCTCCCTGAAAATAAGATCTCCCCGTAAAACAAGCCCTAGCAGGATTTCTAAGCATTTGCGCAATAGAAGCCCTACCCCGAAAA
>VSMD01055369.1:0-21703 GCA_008750895.1 Mirza zaza
GCCTGGAACTCATGACTGCCACAGTGGTTTCCCACACCTCCTCCCTGTCCCATCTCACCTCCTGATCTCTTCCTCTCCAGTCCCCTAAGGTCACAGTCCTGCCCGGCACCCTGGTCCTACCTTTGTGCCTCCAGGCATTCAGTTCTGTCACATTCCTAGCAGGTGTTCCTTTTTCCACTAGATAAGAGCCAGTCATGCTTAAAGGTGGGCACAAGTGTCACCTCGTGTTAAGGCTGCCTTTCCTTCCTGTCGTGGCCAGGATTGTACACAGAAACAGAATCACAGGATCTGTGTGTGTGTGTGTGTGTGTGTGTGTGTGTGTGTGTGTGTGTACACAGACAGAGAGAGACAAAGAGACAGAGAGGCAGAGAGAGAAAAAGAAAGAGGGAGATTTAGTGTAAGGAAGGAGCTTCCACAACTATGAGGCTGGCAAGTCCAACCTCTGCTGTGCGGGCCAGGAGGCCAGAGCCCCAGGAGAGCGGATGGTGCAGGTGCAGGGTGAGGCATCTTCTGGAGAGTTCTTCCTTGTTCAGAGGCAAGTCCTTCAGGCTTTTTTGAGACTTTAACTAATTGGATCATGCCCATGATATTATGGGGAGCAATTGGCTTTACTCAAATTTCACCGATTTAAATATTCTTCTCAGCCAAAGTACCTTTCAGGTTGAATCGTCACATCACCCCTCTCAGGCCAAACCAATCACTCCCTGGTGTGTCCTGGGCCCACACAGTAAGAGTGACTCACTTGTGCAGTGAGGCAGGAGTCCTGTGGGCGGATCTTGAGGCAGGAGTCCTGTGGGCGGATCTTGAGGCAGGAGTCCGCTGCACCAATGGGCTCTAAACAGCCTGCACTTGGCAGCCACAAAAAGCTGACCGCCTGCCGGCCTCTGGGTCTCCTGCTTCTGCGTCTCTGCTGTTCTTCTTGCCCAGGTCTCCAGTGCCCGGGTCTCCAATGGCACCGGCCTCGGGCTCCAAGTTGAATCTGACAGTCCTCAGACTTCTGCTTCTGCTGCCAGTTCTGCCTCTGCTGCCGGGCTCGGCCTGGGAGGGGCGAGCAGGTGAGTCTGGGGATGGATCCCAAGCGGACTGAGGGCAAACGCGGTGGGGGGAGGCCTTGGATCCAAGTGGGGGTGACAAATGGCTTCCTTGGCGCGAACTGGGGTGAGTAGTGGGGGCCTTGGGTCGAAGGGGAAGACGATGGAGATCCTTGAATGGAAGGGGAGTGACAGGGAGTCCTTGCACAAATGAGGGACCCGCCTCTGGAAGTCGGGGAAACCACACTCCTGAAGTCCCCTGCGGGCTCCCTCCAGCAGGTTCCAGGTGCAGCGCCCACTGCTTCTCACCACGGGCACAGGCACGCAGGGGGCGGAAAGAGGCAAAAAAAAAGTCTCTTGCCAGAGGAAAAGGATGGAAGGGGCAGGAGGAGGAGGATGGAAGGGGCAGAGGGCTGGAGAGGGCAGCAATTCTAGGGGAAGCCCCTGTCCCCAACCGTCATCACCCTTTGGGAAGGTGGAGCTGCCATGGACTGAGACCAAATGTGGTCAGGACCAGGGGCCAGGGTGAGGGGAGATCCTGCAGAGACACGACTACAGACACCCCTGGGACAACCACAGGCCCTGCTCTGCTCTCACAGAATCTCCCCACACTAACCCTCCAGCACCCCAGGCTTTGTGCCCTTGAACTTCCTGCTGCGCTTTGCCCCAGGATATCACCTACAGGGCAGGGGCTCCTAGACACTTCCCTCCCCTCTCTCCCCACTCATTGCGCCAAAGCACAGGTCACATCCTTTCACTCCCCACCTCAGCCCCCTGTCCCCCCACAGGCCTCCCTCCCCTCCCCATCCATGAAGGGGCCCTAACACTTCTACCAACTGGCACTTTGTCCCCCTTGCCCAGGGACACACCCAGCAAACATGCCAACCTGCCCACAGACCTAAAGTAGGAGGGATGGGAAGGACCTTTCCCCAGTATGACCCTGGGGACGCTGGTAAGCAGAGACACCCACGTCTGCCCTGGGGTCCCTCACCCGCCTATTCTGCCGGCTGGGGAGACAGGATCACACGCATTAGTCGCCACTTACACAGGAGTCAGCAGAGGTTTTCCACAGAGGGAAGAGACTGGACGCTTTCCTCTCTGCAGCTGTTGGTTCTTTCTCTGTGTCAAGTGCAGTTCCTCTGTAGAGCAAAAGCAGGCAAAGACAACCTGCAGACAGCGGGGGCCGGATGTGGCCGCTATCCTAGTATGCTGACCCCAGATCAGGATATACAGAGTGTCCCAGGGATGGGTGTCCCATCCCAATGTGTCCTGTCTGAGCTGCAAGGTGAAGAGTAAGAGGCAGGTCCTTCCCTGCTTGAGGCTTTTGAGGGAGGTGGATGAGGTGGGAGTGAGGGTCCTATGGTTTGGGGCCTGCTGCTCCCATCTTTGCTGTGGCCACCTGGTCCACCTGGTCCACATGGGCCAAGCCACACTCCCTGCAGCCACAGGTGTGAGCCCTGGGGAGGTGCTGGGACAGTGTGGTGTCCTGGCATGGGAACACCTGCTGGTGCAGCTTCTTTGTTCCTTCTGGTCCTGCTCCTGCCAACCCCAGGAGGATCACCTGTGTCTTGTCACTGCTGGGCCTATCTCCTGAGTGACCTGTTGGATGAGGAGCCCATCCCCTGATGGGCAGCTCCAAGGCTGTCTGGTCACTGGTATCCCATGACTAGAGGCCCTATCTCTTCAGGGCCCAGCCATACCTGAGCCACTTTAAGTGGTGGCATTTCCCTGCTACAAGTGGGAGGGCCTTGCTACTGGGCAGTAGGAGTCCATGTTGTGCTTCCCCAATTAGGAATTGCCATGAACTCCACAAAGCCCCTTTTCCAACCAAATGTGCCCCTAGGATATTGAAATATCCTTGGACACATGGCCCCAGTGACAGGTCAGATTGCTGTGGGCACAGCCCTCTGTGGCTCTCTAATCAAGTCTATCAGTGCACCCTCCTTGGTTCTGACAGTGCGGTCCTCACTCAAATTATTTCAGCATGTTTCAAGCCCATTGCTACTGGGGGCCATTTCAGGAACAGCGTCGCCTAGCGCCAACCCTGCCTCAGCAACAGGCATCACCCAGCTTGTTCACAATGCTGGGGCCCTCTTCCTACTCAAACAAGGGACAAGCAGTGGCCTTGATGTGGTGGACATGACAACCCAGGAGGGCTAATCTTGCCTTGGCCACCCAACCCTTTAGAGGGAGTCTCTTCCTGTCACAACGGGGGGACAGTATCTGGGGGTCCGTTTCTCCCCACCCAGCCCTCACCCACCTTTCTCCTTTACAGAAACTCACTCTCTTTCCTATGACTTCACCATCACTCCTAAATTCAGACCTGGCCAACACTGGTGTGAGGTTCAAGGCCGAGTGGATGGAAAGACTTTTCTTCAGGGTAACTGTGGAAACAAGAATTTCAAACCCTGTGGCCTGCTGGGGAAGGAAATAAATAGCAAAAACACTTGGGAAGAACAGATGGAAACACTGAGCAATGTGGTGGAGGAACTCAGAAAGGAACTGCTTGATTTTCAACTGGAGAATCACACACCCAGAGGTAAGTTCACAAGGCCCAGGGCAGTAGAGAGCAGATACTGGGATAGGAAACAGGTATTTGTTCCCTTTATGTAAAAAAAAGGGAGGGGGGATGTTGGTCTGACCCAGTGGGTCCGGGAGCAAATCCAGGATGTGGCAGAGAGAGCACGGCCAGGAGACAGGAAGGGAACAGGGTGGAAGCACAGGACCTGTCAAGCCAGACCTGATCTCTTTCCCTTGGGGACAGAGCCTCTCACCGTGGAGGTCAGGATGTCTTGTCAGCGTGAGGCCAATGGACACACCAATGGATCCTGGCAGTTTGGTTTCGATGGACAGGTGTTCCTCATCTTTGGCTCAGAGAGTAGAAAATGGACACTGGCTCATCCTGGAGCCAGACACATGAAAGAGAAGTGGGAGGATGACACGGATGTGACCAAGTTCTTCCATAACATCTTGATAGGAGACTGCATGATGCTGCTTACAGACTTGTTGACACATTGGGAAAAGCTGCTCCAGCCAACAGGTAAGTGAGAAAACTAAATATGGGAGCTTCCTTGGAGTTGAGATCTAATTACTCAAGCAAGAGAGAGAGAGAGAGAGAGCATCCCCAGGGCAGCCCCTCCACTCTCCCTCCCGCACCCAGGTGGGCTGCTGCTGAAGGTGCTCTGGCACCCAGGCCTCTGCTCCCACCGCAGGCGGACACCTCCCTGCCAAGGCCATGTGCTGACCCGTGTGGGCAGAGGGCAGCTGGGACATATCTGGGCACATGTGCTTTCTTGCCAGGCACAGACCTCCCCTTCCTTCTCCTTATACAAGGGACAAGCAGTGTCGCTGATCTGGTGGACATGACAACCCAGGAAGGGGAATCCTGGCTTGGCCACCTAGTCCTTCAGAGAGAGTCTCTTCCTTTCACAATAGGGGACAGTGTCTGGGGGCCCGTTTCTACTCACCCAGCCCTCACTGCCTTTCTCCTTTACAGAAACTCATGTTTCTTGCAATAACTTCACCAGCATTCTTACCTACACACTTACACCAGAGAAGTGTGAGGTTCAACGCCACGTGGACTGCGGCAACACGATTCTCAAAGCCCTCAGTCCCCCAGAAAAGGAAATAAATGGCACAAAGACCTGGGGGAAACGGATAGAAACAGAGAGAGACCTGGTAGAGAACATCATACAGGAAATTCTTCAGCTTCCAGCGGAGAAACACACAACCAGTGGTAAGTTTAAAATGGCCCAGGGCAGCAGAGAGCAGATTCTGGGGCAGTTACAGGCATTTGTTGCTTTCTTATTAAAAAACATGGTGGGGAGGGATGTCTGACCCTATAGGTCCAAGAGAGCAGGGCCAGGGGATAGGAAGGGAACAGGGTGGGGGCACAGGATTTGTCATGACCAAAGCTGATCTCTTTCCCATGGGGGCAGGTCCTGTCACCCTACAGGTCAGGACACCTTGTTACCGTGAAACCAATGGACACATCAGGAGACCCTTTCAGTCAATCTGTGATGAACGGATGTTCAAAAAAAATGAATTCATGAACAGATCATGCTCACTAGTTCACGATGCAGTCAGTCAAAGAAAGATGTGGAAGAATGACAGGAATGCGACCATCTCCATAAATGACTTAAAGAGAGAGTTTGAAGACTTACTGATGCTCAATGAAAGTAAATATGGTACCTCTCTGAAGTTCAGATCTATTTATGCAAGCATGTAAGAAAGAGTGTGTGTGAGAGAGAGAGAGAGAGAGAGAGTATGTGCGTGCAAAAATGATCCACTCATGTTGGGTTTTTCTTGGGTGGATAATGACATTAGTCTGGTCACCACCCTCCTTTCTCCTCTGCTGACATCTCTTCTGCACATAGTTTTGGTGCATTTATTGTGATTTTCTAAATAGTCTCCAAACTGTGAGCATCATGATTTCCCAGACTTAGGGCTGACTGTTCCCTCCTGCTACAACCACTTCTCCTTTCCTCTCACCTGGTCTGTTTGTGGAAATCCTTCAAAACCTCCTCAAATGCCAGCTCCAAAGACCCTCCAGTACCCTATCCTCAGCCATCACCGCCTGTTCTGCCAGGGCAGGAGGGATGGGTTGTGTGGTCCCCTTGCATGGGAGCTCCCTGACGACAGGATACATCACTGTCTGCCCTGCTAGCTCAGGACCTGTCCCAGCAGCTGCCACACAGCAGAGGGTGCAGATGTCTCGGTGGCAGGAGGACTTGGGGTAGCGGCAACTAAGGCTTCTCCTCAGATGTGGGGACTGGACCAGGGCTATCACTCTCCTGTTTCCATTTCAGCACAATCCACTGAGGCCCAAGGCACAAGAAAAAACACGGTCAGAGTCATCATGATAATCATGTCCTCCTTTGGGATCTTCATCTACTTTCTGGTCATCTGCAAAAAGTACGTAGAGTGACAGCTGCTGTTGTTAGATTTGGGAGGGGAGCAGGGCAGGTGGTGAGGTGGGAGGACAGGGAAGGGACTCCCAGTAGGCCCTAGTTCTCCTCTTTTTTGGGATTTTCTCTTCCTAGAATGAGATGGGGGAGTGAGACCTCCTGTCCCTTGACAGTAGTACCCTGGGTCACCCAGACCTGAGTTCTGATGAGTTGTCACTGTCACAGGCCAGCAGGAAGGGAGGCCCACACCAAGGCTTGGGGGGTCTGGACACTGGAGGGGAGCAGCAGCGTCAGGGGATTTTCAGAGCAGGCTATGTGTCCTACGGGCCATGCTGGGTGGCAAGCAGGACCACGGGCACAGGCAGCACCTTGGTGGCTCCAGGTGATGTATCACAGGAAAATAGGCTTTATTTACAAGGAAGAGAGCAGGGGAACTGGGTCTAATCCCAGGAGGAGGAACTGCAATGGCCTTGACACTCCCAATTCCAGAGGCTGATTTCAGGGCTGCACTCCATGGATCTTGGCTGGGGGCACAGCAGCTAAGCTGGAAGGTTGAGAGCAGAGAGTGTGCAGGTCGAGGTTGAGAACAGGCCACTCACCCCAGACCCTGGGGTTCCAGCTGGGCCCTGGGCAGTGTCCCTGACACCCAGCCTCCTGCACACTCCAGACCCTGAGGCAGCGGATGAGCAGAATTGACTCTGAGGACAGGTGGGCTGAGCAATGGCTGGAGTCCCAGGGTCACAGCTGAGCTGGACCAGGGATGGATGGGAACAGTCACATTCAGGGTTGTGGGTGACATTCCCTGGGTGAGGAGAGGCTGAGAGAAGGATGTTTGCCTGAAGCCCCTCCCGAGGCCAGGGAGCCATGGAGCCAGGCCCTTCCTGTGGACATTCCCTGGGGCTGGAGAGCCCATGAGAGGGAGGAGGCACTGAGTGGGGCACGGACCATCCCTCAGCAGCCTCAGTCTCCAGACACACGGTCTGTGGCGGGGCCTGGGCTGATCTGTGATTGAAAAGGGGGGCGGAGGTAGGTACGGGCTGCAGGTGCCAGGCCTTGGGGTAGTTAGAAAAACGTGTCCCTTAGGGACAGGTCCCCTCTGACAGGGGGAGTAACTGGAGAGTGATAGCCCAGCAGAACTGGCCCAGGCTCTCCTCAGGCTCCTAAACCAACACTTGTGTCTTTTCTGAAGGTTTAAGCTGCTCCTGCCAAGCCCCTATGAACGTGGCCTGGTTCACACCCTCCCCTCTGGCTGTTGCCTGTCCAGCACTTGCTGCTGCTGTCCAGACCTCCAGGAGTTCCAGCCTCCACACGTCCACAGTGTATGATGAACGGCACTTTCCACATCTCAGGGCCTGTATTTAACCCTTTGTCATGATCCTTTTGCACTTTTTCTTAATGTATCAGCCAGTTTCTCTTGGTGCTAAGTAATGGAATTTTTGCACTTAAAGTTCTCACTGGCTAAAAATGAAATGTCAGCGACAGCACTTTTCTGCTCACACTTTGGTCGTGGACAGCCGGCACAGGCTGTCCCTCTGTTACAGATGACTCGACTTACCTCATTCCACACTAACCAGCAGACTCCCAAGGCTCCTCATGAGGACAGTTTATAATTTAATAAATAAGTTAATTACTCAGAAACTCATTTCTTCGGCCAAATATAAACAGACCTTCACGGCGTGGTGAGGTGTCGTCCCAGCATCTTCATGCTCTGGGCTGGTCTCATCATCTGTTTCTGCCCAGTGTCACTTTCATCTTAGCCTTTTATTCCATAGTGTGAGTCTGTGTTTGCCCTTATGACCAGGTCTCCAGAGCGAACGTCCCCTGCGACTCCAAATGAGCCTGTGGTGAAGACACAGGTGATTACAGTAGAAATGAAAGAAATAAGTAAGCCATCATTCACTACGAAAGCATTGGACTTCAGTCACTCGACTGTAGGAACGATTATAAAGGATGAAGTCAGAATAAGGGAACACGTGAAAGGCAGTGCTCCCATGAAAGCTATTTTGTTAAGTGTGCTCATCATGAAAGGGTGCTGAGTTTTGTCAAATGGTTTTTCTTTGTCTATTGAGAGGGTCATATGGTCTTTGTTTTAACTTCTATTTGTGTGATGAATCACATTTATAGATTTGCATATGTCAAACAATCCCTGCACCTCTGGGTAGAGCCCACCTGGTCGTGATGGATTATTCTTTTCATGAGCAGCTGAATTCCATTTGATGGATTTTATTTAGAATGTTTGCAACTATATTGGTGAGGGGTATGGGTCTGTAATTTTCTTTTTCATTGAGTCCTTACCTGACTTTGGTATCAACCTGATGTTGGCTTCATAGAACATATTGAGGAGGAGTCCTTCCTTGTTGATGTTATGGAAAAATTTGTGCAGATTAGCAACAGTCCTTTGTAGGTCTAGTAAAATTCTGATGTGAAACCATCTGGTCAAGGACTGGTTTGTGGGGTTTTTTGTGTGTGTGTGTGTGGAAGATTTTTTATTACTTGAATACTTGATAACTATTCCTATATAGCCATCTGATGTTTGTCAAGGTAGACAAAAACATACACTGGGAAAAAGAATCTCTAATCAATAAATGGTGCTGGGAAATTGGATAGCCACATGTAGAAGACTGAAACAGGATCCAAACCTCCCACCTCACACAACAATCAAGTTACGATGGACAATAGACATAAAACTAAAGCATAAAACTATAAGAATTAGAAGATAATGTTAGAAAAACTCTTATGGACATCAGCCTAGGCAAAGAATTTATGAAGAAGACTCCAAAAGCAATCACAACAATAAGAAATGAATGGGACCTGATCACATTAAAAAGCTTGTACACAGTCGAGGAAACAATCTTTAAAGCAAACAGACAATGTACAGAATGGGAGAAAATATTAGCATGCTATACATCTGATAAAGGGCTAATAACTAGAATCGATAAAGAACTCAAGCGAATTGGCAAGAAAAAAATCAAACAACCTCATTAAAAAGTGAGCAGAGGATGTGAACAGACCAAAGTATTTGTATCCCCGTAATATTCTCAAATAAATATATAAAAATATTAAAGAATTTCTTAAGAAAAATTATATTAAAGATTGCTTCATTTAGCAATTTATTGTACTGTACTGAGATTTGAATAAAGATCTCAATTTTCCACAAATCTTAGTGACTTTGGGATTTTGTTTTATACCCCAGTAGAGAGTAAATGGATTTCATGTCCTCCATGTTGGGCAGTAAGAAACCCAGTGACCCCGCGAGACTTCCTGTGGAAACTCCCAGCAATCTGCCTGCGGGTCTCACACCTTGTTCTCACACCCTGAACACAAACACATGTTCTGTCTTAGGGACTGTGATGTTTTCTGGGTTTGCCCCCACACAGGTCCCCCCTCAGCATGACTTCCCTTGTCCTCAGCCCTGACTGCACCTGCTCCCATTGGACGTCAGTCCTCACTACAGAGCAGGGCTTACCTTGAAAAGTTACTTTATTCCCTCATGCACAGATATCAGTATTCAGAATATATAAAGAACTCCTTCAAGGAAATTAGGATATAGCCAATCCTCCTAAGATACAAGCGAATGCCATCAAGAGTTCACAGATGGTGAAGAAGCCCGTGAAATGTGTGTGTCAGCATATCCCAGATGTAAACATAACACAAAATAGGAGAATAGTAGTGTATACCTTACACACCCATCATACTAACACATTTTTAAATCTGCGTAACCAAATAGTGGACAATAAATGGACTATTAGAGATCTCTTCATTGTTGGGAGGAGTGTGTATTGAAGAGATCCTCTGACATGTATGATGACGACAGCCAGTTCAGTGGACACTATGCTCGTCCCGCTACAGAACAATCCCAGAGTTACTTCCAGGCTTTCAAACATGCTCCAAAAACCATAGAGACATCTGGTTGTTTCCTGTGGCATTCAATGCCATAGCAAAAATCTAGCAATAAAATATGCCACGAAGGTACAATATATTTTTCAATGTTAGAGAAAGATTTCTTTTTCTATGTCCACTTAGAAAATCTGAACCACTAAAAATAAAACAACCAAAATGCTAGATAAAAGATGTTAAATCTTCCAAATATTTTAATGAGGACGTCTGATTGGCAAACAATAACAATTGCCACATAAATCCAGATTCTTCCACATACATTCAAAAACAGATCAATAAATGGGGCAAATAAAACACCACAACCTGTATCCCCAGCTAAACAAGAGGACAGGAAATACCTAAATGAATGGGATACTTGGCTAGGAAAGGCATTATTAGGACAATTGGTGAAACTTGAGCAGCTCTGAGCAGAGATGGCGGAGACGTCTGCGTGGGAATCTGGGTAATGGTCCTATGGTTGGCAGGAGCGTGTCCCTCTGTTCAGGGAAGCACAGTAAAGCACGGGGCTCAGGTGACATCACTCAAGATGGGGAGGGGTCAGCGTGATAGCTCACTCTCTAGGGGTCAGGAAGGGAACTTCTCTGTACTGCACGTGCACCTGCTCTGTGAGTTCTGCTTGTTTTAAAATTAATTCTACAAGTTAAACAAGGGAATTTAAGGAAAACTTAATTTTCAGAAATTGATGTAAAGGAGCAAATACCTCAATAAATACAGTCCCAACCGTGCTGCTCCTACAAAGCCAGCTCCTCCACCGTGTTTCCTCCTCACTCTCTGTTCCCTGTCCTCAGGAAGCTTGTCCCTCCTTCTCACCTGCACAGTCACCTCAAGTCCCTTTGGTGGGGACATTCACATCTCAGATCCTGACTCTCACTTGAATGCAGGAGTGGCAGGGAACAGAGTCACAGCAAAGGGTCAGCAGCTTTCATGCTATTAGGTCCACTATCTTACCTGCCAGTGTCTGTGTGTCTGTGTGTGTGTTCCCATGGATTTTCTGCCTGTAACTCATGAGTGACACAGTGTGTTCTCATACCTCCTCCCTGTCCCATCTCACCTCCTGACATCTCTTGCTCCACAGTCCCCTAAGCTGAGTGTCCTGCCCTACACCCTGGTCCTACATTTGTGCCTCGAGGCTTTCAGTTCTGGCATATTCCCAGAAGATGTTCCTTTTTGCACTAGCTAAGAAGCAGTCAAACTTTAAGGTGGGCACAAGTGTCACCTCCCATTAAGTTTGCCTCAACTTCCTATATTGGCCAACATTCTCCAGAGAAACAGAAGCAATAAAATCTGTGTGTGTGTGTACATAGAGAAAGGGATGATGAGACAAAGAGCCAGAGAGAAAGATGGAGATTTAGTGCAAGGAGGGACTCACACAACTATGAGGCTGGCAAGTCCAACCTCTGCTGTGTGAGCCGGGAGGCGGGAGCCCCAGGAGAGTGGATGGTGCAGATGCAGTGTGAGGCATCTTCTGGAGAGCTCCTTGTTCAGAGAGACTCATCTCTTAGTTGGTTTGAGAAAGTCAATTTATTAGATCAGCCCACCGTATCATGGGAAGCAATTTGTTTTACTCAAATTCACCGATTTAAATGTTCGTCTCATCCAAAGCACCTTCCAAGTTGACTCATCACATGACACCTCCCCAGGCTAAATTGATCACCCCCTCGTGTGTCCTGTGCCCACAGTAAGAGTGTTTCACTGTGTGACAGCAGATTGTTTATTTGTAGCTTGCAAATTCAGGTGATTTTGGAAATATCATGTGTCCCTTTATCCTTTATAAATATCTGCTCTAATATAGAGATGAGACTCAATTATGTGACAGACTGAATTATCATGGAGAACAGAGATGAGGGAGCTTTGTTCTTCTTTAGTGTGGTGTCAATTTATAGGACAAGCATCTGCGGTCAGACTCACTTGACATTGTGGCTACAGCCACAACTACACTCAACTCATCACTGTGTCACTCCACCCATCCATAGCTGAGGAATCTTCATCACATCCTTGACTCAGTCACTGTGAACATATTTGGGACTGTGGGCAGACACCAGAGGGAGGGAAGTGTCCAGTGGCCCCTGAAGCTGTGGAGCTTGTAGCCTTGGGTGACGACAGGCAGAGCCCTGAGACACTGTCTGACTCCATCCACAGAGCCCTTCCCCCATGCAGTGAGGGAAGGAGACTACGGCCTCCCACTCCACAGTCTCCATGTGGGGACCAGCACCAGGTGAGGACAATCCCACAGTGCTGAGCTGTAGGAAAGTCGAGCAGGCCTGGACCAAGCACAGGGCCTATCTCTATGTGAGGACAGGGACATGGGAAGGCAGATATCTCTGGGTATTCCAGGTGCACAGGAGGGTAGACGGTTGTGGTTTGATGCCCTAGAGTCTCTATCCAGGGAGGCTTGTGGAGCGTTGTAGGGGGGACAACAGGACAGAGGGCGTGGGACTCAGATGTGAGGGAGACAGAGCTGGGTGGCCCAGTGATCTGTGCTGGAGCAGAAACTCCCACCCATGGTTGTAGGAGCCTGGTGGGTCCTTGGGAGGAGGCCACTGGGAAAGCCTGGCAGCCCCCATCCATGAGCCTGGCAAATGGGAAAGGCACTGGGAGACCAGGAGAGCACCAGAAGACTGGCATTAGAGCCCCAGGCATCTCGGCCAGGTGAGAGCGTGGTTGAGCCTCTGTGCACAGCAGGACACTCCAGCCTCAGGCCTGACCCAGACCTGGCCACCAGACTCAGGGCAAGACACAGACAGGAACAGAATCTGCACATAGGTGATTTCATCAGTGTGATCTCTAGATTGTATGATTAGAGGCCGGGCGCGGTGGCTCAAGCCTGTAATCCTAGCACTCTGGGAGGCCGAGGCGGGTGGATTGCTCAAGGTCGGGAGTTCAAAACCGGCCTGAGTGAGACCCCGTCTCTACTAAAAATAGAAAGAAATTAATTGACCAGCTAAAAAATATATATATAGAAAAAATTAGCTGAGCATGGTGGCGCATGCCTGTAGTCCCAGCTACTCGGGAGGCTGAGATAGTAGGATCGCTTGAGCCCAGGAGATTGAGGTTGCTGTGAGCTAGGCTGACGCCACGGCACTCACTCTAGCCTGGGCACCAAAGTGAGACTCTGTCTCAAAAAAATAAAAAAATAAAAATAGATTGTATGATTAGAAACAGAAGCCAGGATGGAATTCTGGCTGAATATTGTGCAATTGTTACACCTTTGTGTGCATCAGTGTCCACAATTAGATACTGACAAATGCTAGGGAAACCGATGAGATGAGAAGCTCACACAAGCAACCCTGTCCTTGCCCATGCTACGGACTCGCCACTGAAAAGGGTCCTGTCTCAGGCATTGGTCCTGCCTTCCCTCCTCTCAGCACAGCCAGGCCCGCCCTGAGGAGAGAGGCAGCCCTGCACCCAGTCCAGGGCCTCTTCCTGTCACTCCAGCTCTCTTTGCAGGGAGGAAACAAAGGCCCAGGACCAGGCCCCGCTTATCAAGATTCAGGAGCCTTTCTCAGCCTCAACAGGTGCCCATTCTCCTCTCCATCACCAGATGAGCCTGCCATTACTTAATGCCAGCTGGGTGGCTCAGTGAATGACTGAATAAAAGAGAGTCTGACAGACAACTGGCCTGAAGGCTGGCAGCGCCACTGCAGAAGGGACCAGAGGGCAGGTGGCTGCAGCGTGCCCTACTGCCCAGACTTGGAACTATGAAGGCCTGAGCTGAGCGGGGGCTCCGATATTTTTTCCACGGAGGAGTAACTTTGGTTTGCAACAGGTCTGGGGCGCCATCACGATAGAACCTTCTAGGAAACATATTATTGCTGCTAGGACAGGTAAGTGCAGAACTGAGACGGTTTCACTGAGGCCTGCGTGTGCCAGGGCAGGGACCTCTTGCCTTTTAGCAAAGAAGGAAGGAGTCTGAAAGCGGGAATGGAAATGGGACAGGGCGGGGGCCCAGGAGGAAAGAGATGGAGCAAAGAAGGGGTGAGAGGCAGCAAAGGAGCAAACGGATCGCCGCCCAGCGCTGCACCGCCCCCTCCCCCGCGCGCCGCCGTAAATTGCGTCATCATCGAGGAGCGCAGGGATTGGAGGAACCCGGGATATAAAGCAGCTTGCGAACGCCGGGCGGTGATTCGAACTGCCGGCGGGCTTCTGGGTCTCTGCCGACCTCCGGGCCCTCTCCGGGTCTCCGATGGCTCCGGCCGCGGCATCCAAGTTGGGTCTGACCGTCCTCGCGCTTCTGCTTCTGCTGCGGGTCTTGAGCTCGGAGGGGCGGACCAGTGAGTGGGGTATGGACCCCAAGCGGACTGGGGACAGACGCGGCGGGGCGGGGGCTTGGAACCAAGCGGGGATGACAGCTGGGTGCTTTGGTGCGAATGGGGGTGAGAAATGGGGGTCTGGGGCCGTGGGGCGTGCTGGGGGGGGCATTGCACGTAGGAGAACCCAGCGTCTGGAAGCCGGGAACGCGCTCCCGGGACTGCGCGCCGCGCTCTGCAGGTCCGCTCCGCGGGACCCTTCCCGCCGGTTCTGGCCGGTTCCGGAGGCCACGCCCTCTGCTTCTCACCACCCGCCAGGAGAGGGGCAGAAAGAGGCTTAAGTCACAGCAGTAGGGTCAAGAAGGATGGAAAAGGCCAGAATCCCATGTGAAGCGCCCCTGCCCAACCCGTCCCCGCCCTCCAGAGGCTAGAGCTGCCTTGGACAGTGAGGGAGGTGTGGTCCGGACCAGGGTCGAGAGTATGGGTTGATCCCTCAGGGACACGACCACAGACACCCCTGGGACAACCACAGGCCCTGCTCTGCTTTCACAAAATCCCCCACACTAACCCTCCAGCACCCCAGGCTCTGTGCCCTTGAACTTCCTGCTGCGCTTTGCCCCAGGATATCACCTGCAGGGCAGGGGCTCCCAGACACTTCCCTCCCCTCCCTCCCCACTCATTGTGCCAAAGCACAAGCCATGTCCTTTCACTCCCCACCTCAGCCCCCGTCCCCCCTCCCCCCACAGGCCTCCCTCCCCTCCCCATCCATAAAGCAGCCCTAACACCTCCACCAACTGGCACCTTGTCCCCCTTGCCCCAGACACACCCAGCAAGCATGCCAACTGTCCACAGACCTAAAGTAGGAGGGATGGGAAGGACCTTTCCCCAGTATGACCCTGGGGACGCTGGTAAGCAGAGACACCCACATCTGCCCTGGGGTCCCTCAACCGCCTATTCTGCCTGCTGGGGTGATGGGATCACACACAATAGTCGCTACTTACACAGGAGTCAGTGGAGGTTTTCCACAGAGGGAAGGGACTGGATAGGTTCCTCTCTGTAGGTGTTGGTTCTTTTTCTGTGTCAAGTAAAGTCTCTCCATAAAGCAAAAGCCAGCAAAGAGAACCTGCAGACAAAAGGGGGACCAGATGTAGACATTGTCCTAGTTTGGTGTCCCCAGGTTAGGATTACACAGTGTCCCAGGGATTGGTGTCCCATCCTCAATGGGTACTGTCTGAGCTGCATGGTGAAGAGTGAGACGTGGGTCCTTCCCTGCCTGAGGCTTCAGGGTGGGGCGGATGAGGTGGGAGTGAGGGTCCTATAGTTTGGGGCTTCCTGCTCCCATCTTTGCTGTGGCTGCCTGGTCCACATGGGCCAAGCCACACTCCCTGCAGCCACAGGTGTGAGCCCTGGGGAGCTACTGGGACAGTGTGGTGTGCTGGGCATCAGGACACCTGCTGGTGCAGGTTCTTTGTTCCTTCTGGTCCTGCTCCTGCAAATCCCAGGAGGATCACCTGTGTCTCGTCATTGCCGGGCCTATCTCCCGAGTGACCTGTTGGATGAGAAGCCCATCCCTTGATGGGCAGCTCCAAGGTTGTGTGGTTCCTGGTATCCCATGGCTGGAGGCCCCATCTCTACCAGGGCCCAGCCATACCAGAGCCACTTTCAGTGGTGGCATTTCCCTGCTGCAAGTGGGAGGGCCTTGCTGCTGAGCACTAGGAGTCCATGTTGTCATTGTCCAATAAAAATTCCTGTGCACTCTACAAATCCAGTTTTCCAACCACATGTGCTTCTAGGATCTGACAGTATCCTTGAACACATGGCCCTAGTGGCACGTCCAGCCACACTCATTCATCACATATTGTCCATGGCTGGTTTCAAGGAGCAAAAGGAGTTATGTGCTTGGAGAAGAGATCATACAGCCTGAAAAGCATAAGATATTTAGCATGCTAACTACAAAGGCTATCCATTCCTGGAACAAAACCAGGGAATGTGAGATGACCATTGAGTGGGTCTGTGGACACAGGACACGCCTTCTCAATAGGACCTGGGACAGGTGTCCATTCATTACCATGCCCCAAAGGTGCCTCATCGATAACAGGGGCAGGATGGTGCCTCAGTCCCTGGGCAGGAGGTCCGCACACCCTGTCCAGTAGGAAGGTCTGGGTGTTTCCTGTTTCCCGGTGTGCAGCTACCAGACGGAAGGCCCACATGGCTCTGTGGGGAGGCTGAAGGAGCCACTGCCCTTGCTAGGGGGTTGCAGGGCCCCTCCTGGGACCGTGGGCTCTCCTGTCATAGGTTCCAGGATTGACAAGTGGCTCAGTTCTAAAAACTGGGTAGGGGAGCCCAGTTTCTCCCTAAGGTGCTGCTTCAGCCTCCTGAGCATCCATTCTGTGTTTAGCATTTGTTGTTGTGACCATGTAAATCCAGCAGTATCCGGGTTGGCTGCCATCTGTTCTGCCTCTTGCACCCCATGACCTATAGCCATGGGCATGATCCTCTGTGGCTCTCTAATCACGTCTGTCACTGCACCCTCCTTGCTTCTGACAATGCAGTACCTCTCAAATTATTTCAGCATGTTTCACATCTGTTACTACTGGGGGCCATTTCAGGAGCAGCGTCTCCTAGCACCAACCCTGCCTTCGGCAACAGACATCACCAAGCTTGTTCACAAGGCCGGGGCCCTTCGCACTGTGCATTGTTTCTGTGCTTGGTAGCCAGGAGTCCTGCGGGCTGTCCTACCTACCACGGTGCAGTGGACATTGTTCTGGGTTTCACACTCCAGCCACTCAGCATGTGCACTGCCCTGAGCCTTTGGATCCCCTCCTCCACTGACCGCCACACAAGTCCTGCATTCTCTATTTCATGCCGTGTGCACCGTGCCTGTGTCCAAGGTTCCACCAACATGTACTCAGCAGATGAGCATCACAGCAGGGCTTTGCCAATGTGTTAAAGCCTGTGACCCATGACAATGAACTCCCCGTATGTGACCTGCATCCCACCCTCACCCCGCCCTGCCTGTCCAGCATCCCCAGGGCAGCCCCTGCCCTCTCCCCTCCTGCACCCACACTGGCTGCTGCTGAAGGTGCTCTGGCACCCAGGCCTCTGCTCCCACCACAGGTGGGCACCTCCCTGGCGAGGCCATGTGCTGACCCGTGTGGGCAGACGGGAGGTGGGACATGTCTGGGCACATGTGCTTCCTTGCAGGCACAGACCTCCCCGTAATCCTCCTCAAGCAGGAGAGGAGCAGTGGCCTTGATCCAGTGGACACGAAAACCCAGGCAGGGGAATCCTGGCTCAGCCACCCAGCCCGTCAGAGGGAGTCTCTTCCTGTGTCCATGGGGGAGTGTCTCAGGGTACCTTTCTTCCTACCCAGCCCTCACCTGGCTTTTTCCTCCACAGAAACTCATACGTTTTACTGTGTCTACATCAAGACTCTTAACTCCACATTTACACGGTGGAGGTGTAAATCTCAAGATCTGGTTGACATGAAAAATGTCAGTGCCCTGGTTAAGAAAATACATGGCACAGTGTCCTACAAGAAACAGGACCTCAGACAGAAAGGATTTCTGCCTGAATTTCTATGGGAGAATTGCACACGCAGGGGTAAGTTTACAATGACCCAGGGCAGCAGACCGCAGACACTGTGGGAGGTTACAGGCATTTGTTGCTTTCCTTTAAATAAAAGGGGAGGGAGATGTTGGTCTGACCTGATAGGTCCAGGAGCAAATCCAAGATGTGGCAGAGAGAGCACGGGCAGGAGATGGGAAGGGAACAAGGTGGAGCACAGGATTTGTCAAGCCCAGACCTGATCTCTATTCCTTGAGGACAGACTCTTTCACCTTGGAGGTCAGTATGTCTTCTCAGCATGAAGCCCATGGTAACATCAATACAACCTGCCTGGCAATCTTTGATGGAAACATTTCACCATGGAGTGACATTGAGAACAGAAACTACACACA
Source organism: Mirza zaza (assembly GCA_008750895.1). Lineage (NCBI taxonomy): Eukaryota > Metazoa > Chordata > Mammalia > Primates > Cheirogaleidae > Mirza > Mirza zaza. The sequence goes on from VSMD01055369.1 coordinate 18,042, forward strand.
GCTTCATCAGGCAGAACAGTTGAAGAACTGCCAGGATGCCGACAATGTGTTCATCAACTTCCCTTCCAACTTGACAGACGACGTCGAGTGTACACACTTATCGATACTGTGGAACAGTACATATGGTAGGTCTCTGGAGTTCAGATCTAATTACCCCAGCATGTGAGAAACAGGGCGAGGGTGTGTGTGTGTGTGTGTGTGTGTGTGTGTGTGTGTGTGTGTGCGTGTGTGCGTTTGTCTGTGTTTGTGAGGAAAAATGAGCCACTCATGTTAGGTTCTTCTTGGGGAGCTAACATCATTAGTCTGATCACTGTTGTCCTTTCTCTTCTCACCTCCTGACATCTCTTCCTCATTGCACATACCTTTGTTCCATTCATCGTGATTTTCTAAATAGCCTCCAAACTGTGGGCAATCATTATGTTTCCAGACTTAGGCCTGACTGTTCTTCCCTCCTGCTAGAATCACTTCTCTTTTCCTCTCACCTGGTCTGTTTCTGGAAATCCTTCAAAACCTCCTCAAATGCCAGCTCCAGAGACCCTCCCCTACCCCACCCTCAGCATCCCCTCCTGTTCTGCCAGGGCAAGATGGATGGGTTGTGTGGTCACCCAGCTTCCCTCAGAAATGTGGAAGCCCCCAGAGGACAGGACATGACCCAGTCTCCCCTGCTAGCTCAGGACCTGTCCCAACAGCTGCCACACAGCATGGGTACAGATGTGAGTGTTACAGGAGGACCTGGGGCAGCAACAGCTGAGGAGGCGGCTCCACAGATTTGGGGCTTGGACCAGGGCTGTCACTCTCCTGTTTCCATTTCAGCACCACCCACCGAGGCCTCAGGCACAGCCCAAGCCACGGACAGGGCCACCAGGTCCATCTGCTGCAGCCCCACTCTGCTCCTCATCTGTTGCATCCTACTGCTCATACTGAGTAAATGCCTGGAGTGACAGGTGCTGTGGGCAGATTGGGAGGGGAACAGGGCAGGTGGTGAGGTGGGAGGACGGGGAAGGGACTCCCAGGGCACCTTCACCTTGTCCCTTCCACGGGAAGAGAGCAGGGGAACTAGGTCTAATCCCAGGAAGAGGAGATGCATTGGCCTTGACACTTCCAATTCCAAAGGCTGAGTATCGGGGCTGCACTCCATGGAACATGATTGGGTACACAGCAGCTAAGCTGGAAGGTTGAGAGCAGAGAGTGTCCAGGTGGAGACTGAGGACAAGGCCAGTCCCCCCAGACCCTGGGATTCCGGATGGGCCCTGGCCATGTCCCTGACACCCAGCCTCCTGCACACTCCAGACCCTGAGGCAGCAGATGAGCAGAATCGACTCTGAGGACAGGTGGGCTGATCTGTAGCTGGAGTCCCAGGGTCACAGCTGAGCTGGACCAGGGATGGATGGGGACAGTCACATTCAGGGTTGTGGGCGACGTTCCCAGGGTGAGGAGAGGCTGGGAGAAGGGGAGAGAAGGATGTTTGCCTGCAGCCCCTCCCCAGGCCAGGGTGCCATGGAGCCAAGCCCTCCCTGTGGACAGACCCTGGGTCTGGAGAGCCCATGAGAGGGAGGAGGCACTGCGTGGGGCGCGAACCATCCCTCAGCAGCCTCAGTCCCCAGTCATACAGTCTGCAACGGGGCATGGACATGTCTGGAGCTAGGTGTGGGCTGCAGGCGCCAGGCATGGGGTGGCAGGAAAAATGTGTCCCTTAGGGACAGGTACCCTCTGATAGGGAGAGTGACTGGGAGGGACGGCACAGGAAAACTGGCCCAGGGTCTCCTCAGTCTCCTCAACCAACCCTTGTGTCTTTACTGAAGGTGAAGCTGCTCTCTCCAAGCCCCTGTGAGGGCCTGGTTCACACCCACTTCTCTGGCTGCCACCTGTCCAGCACCTGCCACTGGTGTCCAGACCTCTAGGAGCTCAAGCACATCCAGAGGCCGCCAGCAGCCACGATGGAATTGAACATTCCACATCTCAAGGTTTTATTCCCTAGTCATGATCCTGTTACATGTTTCCATAACATATCAGCCAGTTTCTCTCAGTGATAAGAAATGGAGTTTTTGCACTTGAAGTTCTGACTGACGGAAAATGAAATGTCGATAACAGGAGCCCTTTTCTCCTCCAGCTTTGGCTGTGGACAGCAGACAAAGGCAGTCCCTGTACTGCAGAGGACTTGACTTACGTCATTTCATACTAAACAACGGCCCCCATGTTTCCCAATAAGGACAGTTATAATTTAATGACGAAGTTAATAACATGGAAACTTATTTCTTGGGCGAATGTAAACAGACCCGCACAGCGTGGTGAGGTGTCGTCCCAGCATCTTCACACTCCGGGCTGGTCTCATCGTCTGTTTCCACACAACGTCATTTTCATGGTAACCTTTTATTCTGTCGTGCAAGTCTGTGTTAGCCCTTATGACCAGGTCTCCAGAGCGAACGTCCCCTGCGAGTCCAGGTGAGCCTGTGGTGAAGACAAAGGTAATTACAGTAGAAACGAAATAATTAAGCCATCGTTCACTAGGAAAGCATTGGACTTCAGGCACTCGACTGTAGGAATGATTATAAAGGATGAAGTCAGAATAAGGGAACACGTGAAAGGCAGTGCTCCCGTGAAAGCTATTTTGTTAAGTGTTCTCATCATGAAAGGGTGCTGGATTTTATCAAATGCTTTTTCTGCGTTTATCGAGAAGATCATATGGTCTTTGTTTTTACTTCTGTTTATGTGGTGAGTCACATTAATAGATTTGCATATGTTGAACCATCTCTGCACCTCTGGGATAAAGCCCACCTGGTCAGAATGGATTATTCTTTCAATGAGCAGCTGAATTCCATTTGATGGCATTGATTTAGAATTTTTGGATCTATATTGGCAAGGGATATAGGTTTGTAGTTTTCTTTTTTCACTGAGTCATTTGCTGGCTTTGATATCAAGTTGATGTTGGCTTCATAGAACATGTTGGGGAGGAGTCCTTTCTTCTGGATGTTATGGAAAATTTTCTGCAGGATAGCACCAGTCCTTCCTTGTAGGTGTAGTAAAATTCAGATGTGAAACCATCTGGTCCAGGACTGGTTTTTGTTTTTGTTTTTGTTTTTGTTTTGAGACAGAGTCTCCCTTTGTTGCCCAGGCTAGAGTGAGTGCCATGGCGTCAGCCTAGCTCACAGCAACCTCAAACTCCTGGGCTCAAGCAATCCTGCTGCCTCAGCCTCCCGAGTAGCTGGGACTATAGCTGGGACTACAGGCATGGTCCACCATGCCCGGCTAATTTTTTCTACATATTTTTAGTTGACCAATTAATTTCTTTCTATTTTTAATACAGATGGGGTCTCACTGTAGGGGACTGACATATATTTTCCTAGTTTAAGAATTAAATTTAGTAATATACATACTCTGCCCAGAGCATTTGAAAATAATGTGTTCCAGGATAGGCTCCCTGTGATAAACAAAGCTGTTGCTTAGAGGCATAACACAGGACCTGAGCTGCAAGCAAACAAGAGCTGCCCAGCCCCAAGGCAATGGGGAGCTGGGGGCCACACAATGAAGACATTGTTCCTGTGATTGCTGCTTAAGCCCCATAAGAGGGCTGGTTAGTCAATGACCGGTAAGACCCGTCAAGGGAGGGGCCACCTAAGCCAGGCACAGCCGCTGGGGATCAGCCTAAGATCTTAGGGGGTCAC
>VSMD01055374.1:0-42905 GCA_008750895.1 Mirza zaza
CAGGAGTTTAGACATTTGGAAGTCAATCCTGGTGGCCCTATGAGAAGTTCTTCCATTAAAATGGACTATGCCTTTCCAACAAAGGATCTGACAGCCCCTCCTCTGATACTTCCAAGACCTATTAATGGGACTGTTTGTTTTGAATTTGAAACTCTAGACTCTAATAATGTCTAGCAGACATTATTTTAAAATTGTTAGTTTGTTGCATTCCTTTCCTTTTCAGATAAAGTTATCTGACTTTGGTTTCTGTGCTCAAGTTTCCAAAGAGGTACCGAAGAGGAAGTCACTGGTTGGCACTCCCTACTGGATGGCCCCTGAAGTGATTTCTAGGCTACCCTATGGGACAGAGGTAAGGGGGGTCACAGTTATTGTCTGGGGGTGGCAGGGCCGGGGAGACACTCAGGGATACAGTGGTTCCGAGGTCGTTGGTGAACACAGGAGATCAGAATGATGACTTTTGACTCCCCATTCAATCCCCACTCACTAGACGAGGCACAGCACAGGCTGTGGCAGAAGGCCACCTCTAGCCACTCTGAAGATATCAGCACAGTACTTATCCAGGAGCTGCTTACTGCGGTTCTGCAATGAACATGGGAAGAGAGTCACTCAAATTCTGACCCCACTGTCAGCGGCAGATACACACAAAGCAAAGCAATGCAACTTGAAAAGTGTCTGGAGACACAGTTGGGCAGGCATGGTGATTCAGAGAAAGGATAGAGGATCTGAAAAAGTGCCACAAAATAGGGGTAATAGTTGCATGAGCAATAATGTTTTCTCATAGGAAAAATAATCATCTATGAATATTATATAATAGCATATTCAAAAATATAGCACAATCTCAATTTCCCCTGGAAAGCAAACATCACTCATAATCTATTAAAGGGTAGGGCCTGGGTATGTGAACATAAGGGGCTAGAGGAAGTGGAGGAAAGGCTTCTCAGGAAGGAATAATGTCACTGGATGCTCGGAGCCACACTGGCTCCCTTCACGGGGAGACCAAAGGGTTTGTTTCAACTGGGCATAGTGTTTCCACACATTATGGTACAGACGCTGACTGTAAGAGAGGGGAAGCATGAGAAAATGTGGACATGTGGCCATGGACCAGTGAGCTAAGGATATTGACATACATTAAGGCAGACTCTGTTTCTTTCCCTTTTTTGCTTGACCTTGGATGAGTAGTCAACTTGTTTTTCTCACTGTGGTCCCGAGAGATAAATTCTCAGTGACGGTCACTGCAAGGGGTATAACAGTAATGCAGTGAACAGATAAGAGATGTAATGAGGCCATAGCTGGGAAGTGACTGGAGCTGGGAATCTATAGCACAGCAATGGCTCCTCATTGTCCTGGTTTCCATTCTTTACCCCAAAAGAATTGCTTGTCATCTCTTCCTTTTCTATTCTCCATTCCCAGAAAATTGTTTTGTACAGCAGGGTTTTGTGCATGCTGCTTTGAAATGATAAAACATAAAGAGGAAAACCCAAAATTAGGAAGGGAAAGATGTATTTTTAAAATCAAATTAATAAAAGAATCAGAATATATTCTGCATTGTGCAATGGAGCTCTTTGCCATCCGTTACATGTCCAAACTTCTCTTATTTTCTTGTGATTTGAATGTAACTCTCTATTTTTGTAACATAAAACTTTGGGTGTTTTTCTCATCTGCCCTGATAGGCAGCTGAAGTTAACAAGGTAAAAATTAAAGCACTGAATTTCAGGATACCCCTTTATACCCGATTGGTGGAACTTCATCGAAGCTGTCTATAAAAAGCAAAGACCATTAGCAAAAACTCCGTAACCCAACAATTCAGCCTATAAATCTGTATTGTAAATTTTGAAAGATTACAAATAGCATATTCGTTTATGGAATGAGTAGGAATCTATTGGCTTCTGGGGACACATCCAACATTTCAGAATGTTCTCTTTGCCTGAGATAACCAGTGGGTTGTGCCTAACAGGTGGACATCTGGTCCCTTGGGATCATGGTGATAGAAATGATTGACGGCGAACCCCCCTACTTTAATGAGCCTCCCCTCCAGGCGATGCGGAGGATCCGGGATAGTTTACCTCCAAGAGTGAAGGACCTACACAAGGTGAGAAGCAGCAGCTCTTGCTAAAGTTCAAATAGTTTTTGGATTTTTCAGTCTCTCTGTGGTTTTTAAGACTGGCTTATCACATCCAGCAGGTAGGATCCTGACTTACAGGTGTGAGATTTGGAATTAGTCACTTAAATGCAAATCTCTGCTCTTCCATTCATTCCCCGGGCAAGTGACGCAACCCCCTCTAAGTTCTTCATCTGTAAAATGGGTGACAATTGGTTCCTATCTTAAAGGGTTGGTTAGAAAAGGAAATCAAGTGCTTTATTCAACACTCACTCATTGAATGTCTATTACATGTTAGGTACTTGTAACAGCCAGAGATAGCCCAGTGCATGACCCCAGAGGTCCTGACTCTTGTAGAGCTTGCATTCTGGTTGGGGAGATGGAAAGAAAACTATAAGCAAATGGATAAACAAAGTAATTTCAGAGAGTGGTGCATACTATGAAGAAAAAAAAGTACTTTGATATGACAGAGGGCACAGAAGGGATTGGGAGCCCATTTAGGCTAAAGAGTGAAGGAAGCCCTTTCTAGGGAGAGGTCATCTAAACTAAGACCTGAGAAGAAGGAAGGCACAAGCCATGCAAAGATCTGGGAGAAAAATGTCCCAGGCAGAGGGAACATTATGTGCAAAGGCCTTAAGTCAAGAAAAAAGGCTTATATGGCTGGAATTAAGTGAGCAAGGAGAAAAGGTAGGTCATGTCAGAGAGGTGGGCAGCAGCTAGATCATTCAGGGCAATGAAGGTCATGGTTAGTATTAATATGAAATATAATACCTGTAAGGGACAAAGTGGGATCTTTCCTGTTTTCCATGGATTTCCAATTAGGCCAAACTCAGAAAAAATGATGCTAAGTCCAAAAATCACCACTGTGGGGGACCGCCAGCACCCCACATGACAATTACCAGAAATGCTGACCCTGCACACACATCCCCTCCCACCTGTTTCATGACAATAAGAAAGAGCATAAGGCCACCTTTTGGAGACTCATTTGTAATGGTAGCATCTCCTCTTCCCTCCCCCTAAATCTCAGTGAAGAGCTCCAGTAGAATCACTCATATAGTTTGTGTGGACCTGCAAAAGACACTGCTTGAACTGAGCAAGAGATTCAAGCTTTTACTGGATTGAACTAAGTTTAACTAATGAAAGTGACCAAAAATGTATTGTATGAAAATGCCCTTGCAACCAATGAGTGCCAATGTTCTTCAAAGTCATGTACAAGAGCAGCTTTAATCCTAATGGTTTCAAAAACCTGGAAACCACCCAACGTTGTTTCCCCAACAGATAAAAAATATGTAGTATAATTGGACAGTGAATACTACACAGTCATGGAAAAGATATAACTTTTGCCACACATAAGGGATGAATCTCACAGATGCCATGTTGAGTGAAAGAAGCCAGACAGAGTTCACGTTATATGCTCCATTTAGATAAAGTACAAAACCAGACAAAACTAACTTATACTATTAGAAGTCAGGCAAAAGTCCCCTGGCCTTTTGCCAGGGAATGGATATTAGCAGAAAGGGGGCTCAAATTAGCTTCCTGGAATGGTAGAAAATTTCTATATCTTGATAGGGTTAAAGAATAAATAGGGATAAATGCATGTAAAAATCCATTGAGCCATACATTTACTATTCATGTACTTGAATGTATGTAAGGTACACCTCAAAAAAGTAAGTTACATGAAATTAAAGGGGAAAAATGCTAGGTGTTAGCCTTACAAAAGCTTGTTTCTCTTAAGGGAAGAGTATTCCACAGAGCCAAGATGATTGCAGTTGTTAGAAAAATAAAACTATTCCATGTTTATACTGTGCTTCACCAGACGCTTGTGACCTGCACCTATGCAAAGGAAACACCTCATCATAGACGCTCTAATCACTATTATTACCACTGCTATTTTAATGAGGAAATAAGTTTTCATTCTCAGTTTCCCCATCATTTACCCCTATTATTTCAAACTGGAAGAAGGTAAGGAAAATACCATGTGTTAATGAAGGCAGTACCTGCTTTTGCTTTCACACTGTCTTTCTCCTTACAGTGACTTTCTAGAATTTGAAGTGGTTGATGTGATTCACGGGGAAAACTATTTTAGGCGGGGCTGGGCTGGGTTTCTCTGCTAGTCCTCAGGATGGTACCTGTGTGTTTTCACAGGTTTCTTCAATGCTGCGGGGATTCCTAGACCTGATGTTGGTGAGGGAGCCCTCTCAAAGAGCCACAGCCCAGGAACTCCTTGGACATCCATTCTTAAAACTGGCAGGTCCACCATCTTGCATCATTCCCCTCATGAGACAATACAGGCATCACTGAGCAGAAGATTCACGCAGGTGACAAAGCTAGATGAGGACATGAGACTAATTCAGGAGAACATGAGGAAACCACAGAACATGCAAAAGGCCTGTGCATTCTACACCAGCTGGTGGTGGGACAGTGTGATGACCAGCAGGGTTCGACAGACCAGGGCATCTTCTTGTGTCTTAAATAGGCATCTCTCCACCGACAGCTGGCATGGTCATTTGGAGCACGGCTTTAATAAGTCATTGTTATATTTTTCAGCCCTTCATCCAGCAAATCAGAAGGACTCAGTACAAACTCCGTTATGATATATCCTAGCCACATGCAGGGTAACACGTAGGATTTTCTATATTGAAAGAATACTTTTCTGGCAAAAAAAAAAAAAAAGAAAGAAAGGAAAACAAAAAAGCACTTTTTTCTTAATGGTAGCAGTATAATGTATTTTGCAATGAATTTGTAATTTTTCTGTACGATAGTTTTGATAATTTATAGTACTTTGATGTCATGTAGCCATTGTATCAGTTGAAGTAATACTTGTTTACTAGCAGGAGTTTGAACAAAGCCTTTCCTACTTTTTTAATCCCTTTCAGAGAACCAATGATTCTTTAGGAACTTTGAATACTGAATGACTCTTAATCACCGTCAGCTTTAGTAGAATATCTTTCTTATCTTAACAAGTGTCTTATGTGATGAAAGAAGAATTAAGAGTGATGGTGATAGTGTGCACATTTCATTAATCCAACCAAAAATAATGAAATAGAATTTGAGCTACAGTGTACCACCAAACTACTCCTTGGGATAAAGCTAAATATTTTGAAAAATCACATTTTTTCCTTCAAGGTTTCTAGTAGCAAAACCATTTTTTGCACACCAAGATGTTCCCCTCAGTGCCCTCCCTCAAATGGGTACAGCATCCCCTTGTGGCCAAATTTCCCTCCCAGGGAGCAATTTCAGTGCTAGGATCATTGGACTCAGTTCCCCAAATCGAATGTTGCCGTGAGACCCTGAGAATTCCAGGCTCACAAGGGAGAGGAGAGTGAACAGGGCAAGATGTTTAGTTTCGTTTGTCACTGTTTTAAAACTCTGTATGCTAGCACACCAAACTCTTGTCTGTATTTACCTTTGTCCCACAGTATTAATTGCTATTGTTCATGTATCGTGTTGGAAGTCTGAACTGACGCTAGAGGATGACTTAGCAAGAGGGTATTTTACCAGGTATGATCTGACTTCAGTTGTGACCATGTGTTTCCACATAGAGGAGTTGTGCTGCTGTCTAGATCTTCTTGAATGTTGATAAAAATGAATGACTACTACAATACATTTTGTGTTGCTTGTTGGATGAATTTGCATGTTAACTGTAGGCTGATATAGATTTGCCTTTAAAACTCTGGAAGAGCTACATAGTCATCATTAGTTTCTATTAATTATGCATCAGACAAAAGCCATTTGTTACCAAACTGGGAAAACAGAGGCTTTTCTTAATGACTTCATATACTGTAACAAATATGAATTTAAATTTGTGAAACGCTCTGATTGCTCTAAGCATAATTAAGAATTTTTGTAATTAATAGGTTGTTAATTATTTATTATTGCTAAAAAAGAAAAAAAGGCATAAAATGACCTTCTACTGATTAAATTTTCAGTTTTTCCCCAAACTGGAAATGCCTCATCATGAATAGGATCTATAATTGTGTTTCATAAAATACAGCAGATCAATGTTTTATGTAAAATATTAAAGCATTAATATAAATACATAAGAATAAAAACAATCTAAATCCAGAAAATGACAGTTCTAAAAGTTCATGAAACAGATTGTCTTAACCAGGACTATGTAGTAGAAAGAAAAGAAAAAGAAAATCTTTTTTTAACCAGAACAAACATTAAAAACCATTGCAGAAAATAGTGGATTTTGGATTCCAAACATTTTCAACAGTGTAACGGAAATTTTTCTGTAATTTTCTTATCATTGGATATTTTTTAAAGTATTCATTGAGTTTACCAAAAGTAACTGTAGCTTAAAAGGTTTTGTGAGCACTAACTATTGGCAGAAGCTGCATTTGCAAATAAAGATAAATGTTTGCCTTTTCCCCTTTGTGTTATTGGAAACTTCAGTGATTTCCCGAATTTGTCTTCTTGGGTAACCAAGAATGATTTCTTTGTGATCTTGGGGAATACAAATAAGTTGGCAAAAGTTGATTGTAACATCATGATGACATGAACTGAAGACAAATATTCCCATCCCCAGAGGTTGTAAATAATGTAAGATTATGATATAGATACTACTATTGAGGGAAGAATTTATTAAATTCTGGAAGGCCAAGTCCAAGGAAAGCCAGATTCGGGGCTAAAGACTCCCACTCCACTTCCCTGTTCCAAAAATGCTGAATTGATCCGAAGCCTTTTATTAACAAAAGATATAAAAAAGACCCTAGATTCGAGAGGATGTGATGAGAGCTTTCTGGGAGCCTGAAAGAGAGTGTTGGGTGCCCTCTTCATCTTTGAGTGACAAGGGAGGCAGTGACATTGATCCCATGACATTGAGAAGGATACTTGTACATAAAGAGCCCATTTCTCACCTGGAAATTTTGGAAGGTGAAAACCTTCAGGTAGTAGCCTGAAATAGCAGCATGAGAAAAGACATAGTCTATTGTGTGCCAGGGAAAAGAAAGATGGGGCCAACCTCCCAAGAGAGGTCTCCTTAGCCTTCTCTGGATCCAGAAGGAGACATTGAGTTCCCTTGGTTATGTCTGATGGAATGTGGAGAGGAAGCAGGGAACCTGTCAAACCACTTAACTAAGAGTATGGTCCACCCACGCAGTGCATCGGAAGCATGCGTATGGGGAACTCTAGGGAGATATGGCTGCTTTTCTGCAGTGAGACAGGGTCAGGGTGCAGCTGAACCTTACTCTAAAAACCACACGTACCGTCTGCACCCAGACCACTCCAAACAGCAGCAGCTGTAGTCTTCAACAGAGCCAAATTGAGATTCAGCCCTCTCCGCTTCCCCTAGTGGCATCTCCCAGGTGGCTGAACACAGCAGTGAGGTTACTAGAAACTCCCTTTCCTACCTGTCCCCATGGACTTGGGCCACATGTTAGTGTGAGACCCCGTGATTTGGGGAAGGGATTTAGGAGAAAGAAAGGGGGAGTACAAGAGCATACCATGCATCCTGCCACTACCTCCCAGCTGCTACCTCTTTCTCTGGTACAAGTTCAGCCTGAGCAAAAGAAAGGTGTGTTATTTTTCAGTTAGAATGAGATTGATTTTTAAAACTGGATCAGACAGATGAAATCAGACTGAGTTCTGGTTGTATCCCCATGACCCCCTGGGAAGAACATGTTCAGTAGCAATAACTGGAAAAATGAAATCATTCCATGACGTTATCAACTTAATGAGTTCACTCTCCTTGGTCAAACTGATCGAATGACCAGGACAGTGTCATCAAAGGAATGGTAATGAGATTCCAGGCAGAGAAAAGATCGATTTGATCTGAAGCTGATGCAAAATGTACAAGCAGGGGAAATTTTGTGAAAATGATATGATACAATACAAATCCACATTGTGCCTGATAATCGGCCAGTTTGAGCCTTGAGATATGTGCAAATTGAATTGTGTTTCCAAGTCTAATGCATATATATTAATGTGAGAATTCTGCCAAAAAGAAGAGCCTAGAACAAAGACAGTATTTTATTTGGGAGGTGATCCCAGGAAGCTCAACATGGCAGAGGGAAGAAATGAGACAAGGGAGTGGGGAGCAAAGTAAAAAAAAAAAATGTGTTTTAATGAATGGGTTACCACGATGGGCAACTGGAGCTCCGTCCCATTGGAGACCTTCTCAGAAACACTTCAGCATTGTCCCGGGGGTGTGGAAACTGGGCTAGACATCCACCATCTCCCATGCTTCATTGGTTGAGAGCTGCTCCTGGGGCATCAGTGAACTTCCAGAGCTCCCACCTTGCCCTGTACATGGCAAGGTTTGTTCCCTCTGCCAAAATGGCACAGGAATCCATTGGAACTGTCAGCAAATGACCTCCAGGAAGGGCTGTGGTAACATGGGCACAGCCCAAGCAGCATCTCCTACATAAACATATCTACTTAACCATTTCGATACAGCGCTCACTGGCCGAGAAACCTTGCCCACAGCCGGCACTCATAGTCCGCAGGACAGTTTGTGCTGTGCATTGACGACGAATCCGTTTTGCTCTTATGTGACAAGGAAAAAACTTTAAAGCACTGAAAGCTTGTTTTACTTTACAGGCAGCTTTACTTGTAAATCAGAATAGGTAACATATACATATATGTTTTCATTACGTTATTTTTAAATGTTCACAATTTTATTTTGATAAATGAAAAATTAGAAGAGTCAAACTTTGTTACTAATGCTAAAGTCAACGCTCGACTGTGCGCGTTCGTCTGTGGCTATCAACTATAGTCAATGCTCGTACCGAAGGGGTTTAAGAACAAAAAGAAGACATGAGAAGGTCTGTGGGTTGCTGATTTCTGGATCAAAATATACTGTTTTAAAAGTAAAACGATTCCTTACCCTGAAATATTTGCTCACATGGCAAATGCTTTGATAATTATGTCTCATCACCGTTAGAACTTCTAACAGCTTAAAGATAGAAAAGACTCTAAGATTTTACATGATCCACCTTAACTGAGCTAACCTAAGCTCAAAAGAGTTAGGTAATGACAGCGCATTAATCATAATACAGATTGAGTATCCCTTGTCCAAAATCCTTGGGACCATAAGTGTTTCAGATTTCAGATTTTTTCAGATTTGAGAATGTGTGTATTGTATTTACCAATTAAGCATCCCAAATCTAAAAATTCAAAATCCAAAATGCTCTAATGAGCATTTACTTTGAGTGTCATATTAACACTCAAAAAGATAGGGATTATGAAACATTTTGGACTTCAGATCTTTGGATTTGGGATGCACAAACTGTACCTGAATAAAATTTAAAAACATCCTTCTCATTGTTCCATTGGGTCATCCCACGAGGGAGCTCACCTGCTCAGGTGGAGCCCATCCCTGCTCAGGTGGAGCCCATTCCTGCTCAAGTATAGCCCATCCTTGTTCAAGTATAGCCCATCCCTGCTCAGGTATAGCCCATCTCTGCTCAAGTAGAGCCCATCCCTGCTCAGGTGGAGCCCATCCCTGCTCAGGTGGAGCCCATCCCTGCTCAGGTATAGCCCATCCCTGCTCAAGTATAGCCCATCCCTGTTCAAGGATAGCCCATCTCTGCTCAGGTGGAGCCCATCCCTGCTCAGGTGGAGCCCATCCCTGCTCAGGTGAAGCCCATCCCTGCTCAGGTGGAGCCCATCTGGATGGGCTGGTCGTGAGTAGCAGCAGTGTTTAGGAGAGGAATCTTCTTCCCTTGACCTGCCTCTGTCAGTACTCGACAACAGGAATCATCTTAAGACCTTCCCCGCAGTGTGTCTGGTCTATCTTTGTGTTAGTTAGGTTTTCTGGAAACAGAGACCAAGACAGGTCCTTGCAATTTGCTGAGGAAAGGATCTTCAGAGAAGGCAGGTGGGGGAAGCCAGAGGGACCAGGGCAGGACCTGAGCAGGGACATGGTCTCACCTAGGGTTTCTGCAGCCTGATCCCAAGCTCTGGAGTATAAATTGCACCACATATTTGTCACTCTTTGAGGCAAGGCTGTCTGGCGTTTGTATTTCTGTATTACTAGCTACCTGGGATTGGGGTGGGGGAGGTTTGTGTGATCTCCAGAGAAGGTGCCAGGTACAAACCCTTTAGCTGTAGCTAGTAAAGGGGATTGGAGAAAGCATCAGTAGTCATGTGACCCACAAGAGTCCAGGTAGCAAGAACTGGAAAAATAAGTGAGTGTCCCCTGCCCTCTGAAGCAGTTTGACTGGGAGTTATTATTTCCCTGGAATGAGGGAATCCTACAAAGAACCACACTCAGAATTTAAATCAAAGTCACCCTCCCTGGAGAGAAATCCACATCTGGTTCATCTGGCTTGGCTTGGCTTTTCTGGGCAGGCGGACCCAGCAACCAGACCCATCATGCTTTTGCGCCTGGAGGAGTTTGTGTTTAAAATCCCAGTAAAATAGGAAAATGACAGTTGAAGGTGTAACTGAGCATCTGTGGTTTATCTGTGTGTTTCCCTCCCTGTCTCTGAAGCTTGGGAGGCAACACAGAGAGATGAGCTGCCTGCTCTGTGTCACAAGGCTCCCCTCTATCTTGTTTAGTTGATAATAAAGATGAAGACAAGCTGAGAGAAATAAGGCTCAATTCAGAGGCAACTAGACTGAGTTCGAGACCTAGTTTTAGGGTAGCTGGACAATATGCCATGGTAAACAATGATGGTGACAATAATAGTAATAGTAGCAATGGCTCCGTATACACACTGCACATTATAAGTGGAAAAATTGCTGAAATTTGGAGTCCAGAAAGATTGAATTAGGCTAGACACAGGGATGTGGCCATGAGCCAACATTTTGAAAAGTGCCAGGGCACTCTGTTCTTTTTAGAATGACATGGTTTTTTTGTTTTGTTTTGTTTTGTTTTGTTTTGTTTTGTTTTGAGACAGAGTCTCACTTTATTGCCCAGGCTAGAGTGAGTGCCGTGGCATCAGCCTAGCTCACAGCAACCTCAAACTCCTGGGCTCAAGCAATCCTCCTGCCTCAGCCTCCCAAGCAACTGGGACTACAGGCATGCGCCACCATGCCCGGCTAATTTTTTTTTTATATATATATATTAGTTGGCCAATTAATTTCTTTCCGTTTTATAGTAGAGATGGGGTCTCTATCTTGCTCTGGCTGGTCTCGAACTCCTGAGCTCAAATGATCCGCCCACCTCGGCCTCCCAGAGAGCTAGGATTACAGGCGTGAGCCACCGCGCCCGGCCTAGAATGACATGTTTGCACGTGTTTTTTTGTTTGTTTGTTTGTTTGTTTCCTTGTCAGTCCTCCCCTATGGACTCTACGGTCAAGTTTACTACTGTATACTCAGCACAGAGCCTGCACTCAGTAGGTGCTCAAGACAATAGTAGGTGTTATATAAACTAATGGCAATTTCAAAACTAATAAAGAGCTCTGTGTTATGTGAAAGCAAGGTAAAAATAAAGGGAATTTTCAGAAGTGTGATTCAGAAAGGTCTAAGATTTTTTTTTTCCTTAAAGGGTTACAGAAAGGAATGGTAACTCATTGCAAAGTCCTAGATACATCTAAGTGTCCCTTTCTGCCCAAATCTTTTGATGGGTCCAAATAAATAATATAAAGTTAAAAAAAATACAGGAGATGCTAAAAAGGGAAAAGCTTTGTTACATTTGTGGTGTAAAGGTAAGACAGTCGCGGGTGAATAAAAGAATGAAATCAACTATCTTTGGGGGTGTCCAGTGGCACCAAAGTTGTCTCCGCTCCCTCGTGCAATGTGTGTTTTATGAGGAATCTGGGATTTTCTCTCACTGGTACCAGAGAGATCATGAAGCGGAGAAGTTGAGGTGATCGATGCAGCAGCAGATAAATGGGGAATACAAGAGCAACTGGCTGATACTTAGCAGGATTTGCTGAGGTCATGAGCTACTGAGGATGCCCTACTATGAGCAGTTAAAGACTTAGCAAGATGAACTCATGAGTTGCCTCTTATGTGGCAGAGATTGTATGAGCATGGGGAGAATCCCACTCTAAAACCAGAGAAAGAATTTTCCCTACTCCCACTGAGATCTTTTTTTTTTTTTAAAAAAGGGTTTTTTAGAAAGTGAGAAAAATTCAAACTATGTGCTTTTCTCTTGGAAGTTTCAGTAAATTACATTTTACTTCAAATAAAACCTAGGCTACTATGTTCAGTCCAGCTTTTTAATTCAAGGTAAAATGGCAAACTCAAGACCAGGAATCGTCAGAAGCAATATTAGACCAACCAGTCGAGAGGTGTCATTATTCAAACCACTTATATCTGATAAAATAAATCCCTATTTTTTTCACCTGGAAAAGCCATCTTCCTCCCTCATTGATTTCCTGCCCCATCTTTGTCCTCTTGCAAAAATGAAACAAATCCATCTTCCTCCTTCCCCATCTTTCCTCTGGATGCCAAAGAAACCATTTTAGTTTTGTTTTCTTATTTCAAGAACGCAGCCCAAAGATCAGAGAGTAGTGTGTTTTAATTCATTTTCAAAAACAAACTCACATGGATTGATTCTTCAGGTCACCTTATTTGGACCTGGCACATTATGAAGTCCAAACGACTCTGCATAGTTACATTTAACGGGTTCTTGTGCTGCAAAGTTCACTGGGTGCGGGTAGCAGAGAAACATTCCCAAGACAATCACTAGACATGCAGAACGCCAGCCAGAAGCGTGGGTCACTTTCAGGGGTCTTGCTGCAGGGAGCATGAGGTTGTACGTGTGTGCGCTGACAACTGTATAGGGTAAGCCAGCTGTGTCCAAGGGAGCAAAGCACCCCCAATTCCTCTGAACCTAAAAGGGGTTTCCTCTCAAAAGAAGTGTGTTTTCAATCCATAAACTTTGGGGCCAGATACCACTCCAAGTGGCATTTGTGGCTCCTTGGAGAGTCAAAGCCAAGCCTCCATGAGCATGAAAGTTGGTTGTGCCCCTCCTTCCCCACTCCCCAGCATGGAGAGAACAATTGCCATTCACCCCATAAATCCAAAAGAATCCCCCTGGTCCCTGGGTTTAAGCATGGGCGCAGGCCAAGCAAGCCTCGGGTACCCAGGCCTGTTTGATTGTAGCTATGTTGGTGTATCCCATGTACGAGGTGGAAAAGTGCTCTTGTTCTACCTGATCCAGTTGAGGGAGAGGGTTTGAGGGCTGCCTGCCTAGTGGCCCCTAGCCCATGTGCTTATACTGGGATCGGTCCCTAGGGATCTGCACCTGGTTGGCAGTCATTTTGTGGTGGATGTGGTAAATCGCAAGCGTTACCACAATGATGAGGCCCAAGATGAGCCCCAAAATCAAGGGCAAGGTTTCCTCCAGTTGCTCTCTCTCATCCACTGGGCATTTATGCTCTGAAATGGAAAAGAAGAAAAGCAGTGAGCCCTGGGCACAATATTCTGAATCAGATGTTCCATCAAAACTAAAAGGGAGATGGAAATGAGAAGATTTCTCAAGGAACCTTTGAGGAGACAACTTTTTGAAAATAATATTCCCTAAACCAACTGCAAGGTTAATCACTTAATATTTCTACATAATGTAAAATAAAAATACATCAATCCAACAGGGCAAAGTTCAGTTATCGGATTCTTGGCAGATGTCAACCAAACATCTGGATAATTTGTTTAAATTTTCAGTTTTGGCATTGGATACAACCACCATCATTTTTAGTGTGTACTTATTACTTTTAACTATTTCTTGAAGTGTTATGTACACATGGAGAATTGCACTCAGATATATAATTTTCAGAAAGACTAAAAGCACCAAGTGTTGGCAATGACGTGGAACAACTAAAACTCTTAATATTGTTGGTAGAAAGGGCTATAACCACTCTGTAAAACTGTTTGATAATTTATAACAAAGACAAACACACCCAGAATTCTATTCCTAGGTGTTTACCCAAAGAAAATGAAAACATATGGACACAAAAAGACATGAACATAAATATTCACAGAAGCTTTCTTCAAGATAGCCTCAAACTGGGAACAACCAAAATGTCCATTAATGTAAAATAGATAAATAAATTGTGGTAAATTCATATAATGGAATAGTGGTCAATAATAAAAAGGAATGAGCTGTGGCTACACATAACAAAATGGATGAATCTCAAAGATATCGTGTTGCGTGAAAATTGCCAGACACAAAAGAATACATATTGTAGGACTGCCTACGTACTTATATGAAATTAAAGAACAGGTAAAACTAACTCTATGGTGATAGAAATCTGAATGTGCTCACTTCTGAAAAAAAGATGCCTCAGATATGATGGAAATATTGTAGCTCTTGGTCTAGGTGATGTTTACATGATTGCAAGTATACATGAAAAAGCATTGAGCTATAAATTTTAGATTTGTGCATTTTAAATTTTTATTGATACATAATATTCGTACATATTTATGAGGCACATGTGCTATTTTGTAACAGGTATAGAATGAGTAATGATTAAGTTGAGGTATTTAGGATATCCATCACCAAAAGCATTTATCATTTCCATGTGGTAGGAACATTTCAAGTCCCCTCTTCTAGCTAGCTTGAATTATACAATACATTGTTGGTAACTATAGTCATCCTACTCTGCTGTTGAACATTAGAACTTATTCCTTCTATCTAACTGTATGTTTGTACCCATTAACCAGCCTTTCTTCATCCTCCCTATCCACACACACCCTGACATCCCTCTCAGCCTCTGGTAACTATTGTTCTACTCTCTACCAACATGCGATCAAGTATTTTAGCTCCCACGTGTGAGTGAATACATTTGATATTTGTCTTTCTGTGCCTGGCTTATTTCACTTAACATAATTACTTCCAGTTCCATCCATGTTGCTGAAAATGACAAGATTCCATTTTTTTTTTTATGTCTGAAGAGTATTCCATTGTGTAAATATGCCACATTTTCTTTACCCATTCATCTGCTGATGGACACTTAGGTTGATTCTATATCTTTGCTATTATGAATAGAGCTGCAACAAACATGAGGGTGTGTGTAATATATAAAAATTATACTATGATTTTATTTATTTATTTATTCTAGAGATGGGAGTCTCACTATGTTCAAACTCCTGGCCTCAAGTGATCCTCCTACCTCAGCCTTCCAAAATGCTGGGATTACAGGTGTGTGTACTCAGCCTGTAATTTTTAAAAAGTAAGTGTAGAGCTTGATGAATTTTGACAAATGAACACCCCACATAACCAGCACCTAGAGCAAGAAAGAAAATGTAACCACAACCTCAGGGTTGATATTTTTTTACCCTCCTAAAATCCAAAATAGTTTAATAGCCCTGTGTCTCCATTTTTATGTAGAACCAAAAACCAAAAACAAAACAAAAAACAATCCATGGGAGACCTTCTGGTGGTCAAATAGTCTGTAGAGCTAACCAAAATTATATTCCTAGAGGCTAGAACAAGCTGATTTGCTCCTTGTGGGCAATTGGTAGCCTTATTACCAAATTTATGAGCCACACCTGAAGAAAACAGGCTTTTGATGTTGCTTTGTACAGACCAAGTTTTCAAGTCAAGATGACCCAGTAAACATTCACTGAGTACCTACTGTGTGCCAGGCTCCTCTACAATCTCTGTTAACACAGTATCTCCTGTCACCTTGCCCGAGATCAGGAGAAAGGAGACAGGAGTCTTTTCCCTCTAATAATAAGAATTTATGGAAATTTTCATGCAAATATAAAGCTCTTAAAAGCTGTGTACTTAACTTTCCTGGCTTCTGAATTAGTATTCAGTTCTAAGCACAAAGATTATCTCATCTAATCCCCATAACAACTCTATGAGGTCAATAATGTTATAAAACCCATTTTAGACATAAGGTAACCCAGGCATAAGGAGGCTAAGTAATTTGCCCAGTTCCCTTGCCCTTCTTTTCTGAGTAGTGGTCCTCGTGCCACAAGCCTCCCTCTGGACAGTCTGAGAGGGGCTTCCCTTCTTAGGCCATCCTAAGCGCCACCCAATAAAGCTTATTGAGTGTCACTGCCTCTAATCCTTCAAACCCTCTATGGTATTCCATGAACTAGCAGCATCCCCTGGGACCTAACTAACATTGTTGGGCCACACTCCAAGACCTATTGAACCAGATTCTGCATACTAACAATATCACCACAATTGTGCACGTTGCAATTGGAGACCTGTGTGGTTAAGAGACTTTCATTTGAGGGTCAGTGTAGTAGCCACCCACAGTTCACTAGAGGGACTTGTGTGATAAAGACGTCAACAGCCATTTGGGATGCCCTTGTAAGTGTCCACTAACCAATGTCACTTACCCTTTCTTGACTTTCTCATAGGGTCTATTAAGTAGACAGATATGAATTCTGCCAGGTACGAGCCCCTTACACAGGGACTAGGCTCCCCACAGGAAACCCTCACGCTGTGCCAGACCATGGCCACTGTCCAAACACACATACACACACAGCCTTGCAGTGGGCATACAGATATTTGATAAGATACACCCCTAGCAGGTGTGCTCCACTGACACCAACATACTAAAAGCCCTCTGAGCTTCTATTCTGGGGAATCAGGGGCCAGTGCTGGATCCGAAAAGGCACCCCAAATAAATCTTTCAGATTCCACCAAATCAAGTATAATGATCTCTTACAAAACACAGTGGGAGGCAGGTGTTGAAAGGCACAGATGGGAGGAGCCAGGGACAAAAGAACCCTGCCACACAAAGGTACATTGATCCAGTGAGTGCTTCCCAATGAGGCAAGCCTCCCAGGACCTGCAAGGCTTACTTACCCCTGGGGGCACCATAGTGGAGAGAACATCCTAATTACTACCCAGAAAAGCCTGGGGTGAGACAAGTGCAATTTGCTTGTGCTTCCTCAATCTGCATTTAGGAAGTTATATATGGTTACAGACTTTCTAAGTCTACCCAGCAATCTTTCCTATCTAGGACCTTGAAGTGGATAAAAATTGTTTTTTAAACAAAAAATGCCAAAAAAAAAAAAAAAAACCTCCATGCAATGAATTTTACTCATTTTTAGGAAAGTAGCTCTGGTCCTTATGTAGTATTTACTCTTACTTTGTACACAATTCTAAACATCTGTGAGGTTTGATTTCTCAGACAACTATAAGCACACAAATTAGAAATAACCCAGAGTGGGTTGGGGTGAGGACGTGGTGAGGAAATAGTAAAAGGAGCAATTCTAGCACCAGTGGTAACAAGAAGTAAAGTGCCCCATGACAGCTGACCAGCAAAAAACAAAAGCAAAAAGTCATCCTAGACTATTAAAAGTACCTACATAAACTCAAAAGCATTTATGGTAGGGATCCCAGGGACTGATATACTACACAGTCTGATATTTACATAATGAATTCCTGGTTGTCAATAACCATAAGAAGTCAAATTACATTTAATTACATTTAATATTTTCAGTTTAAGAAAGATACCAACTGTTATATTTTATAAATGCTTCCATAATCAAGCAGATTTTTTAAAACTGTTAAGGTCTTGACACTTAGAGTTTAGTTTCAATTTTGTAGAAAATACATTAAAATGGAGTAACCCATCCTTCCATGAGGACAAGTTAAGTGTGACACTGCTTGACTAAATATATCACATTCTGATTTGCCTGGCATACAGGCATTCAGGAGTCTCTACTAACTGAATCCACAGCTTCAGAATGTCAATCTGGCCAAAGTTACCTGGACATCTGCAATATGCCAACCACTGTATTAGGTGCTAATAATACAAAGATGATTAAAAACCAGGCCCTTTTCTCAAGAACAATTTAACTTATTTGGGGTGGGTGAGAGGGGGGAGGAGGAGGTGGGTATATACATATATAATGAATGCGATGTGCATCATCTGGGGGATGGTCACGCTTGAAGCTCAGACTTGTGGGGGGGGCAAGGGCATTATTTGAAACCTTAAAATTTGTACCCCCATAATATGCTGAAATAAAAAAAAGAACAATTTAACTTAGGAATTCTAAACTGTCTTCTCAATAATCAGGGTGGGGGTGGGGGCACATGCTGCCTCTACTCAGTATAGGTTGAGTGGAAGCTACATTTCATGAAAGCTAGATGCCTTGGAAAACAATCATGCATGACACAGGTGGGGATTCCCTAATATCTTGGACATTTGAATAGCTTTATTCACCTAGGGGTCCCCAACACAAAGGAAGGCACACACAAAGCAATCAGAATCTTTCTCCATTTTTGGCCATGAGAAATAAACAAAATATCAAACTGTCTTTAATAACTTCCCCTGAGACAGGAAGAGAGAGAGAGAGAACACATAAATTGAATTCACTTATCCCACATTTGTTCAATGTAAATTATTGCTAGACTTGAACAAATAGCAAGAAACAAAAAGTCATTATAGACTATTAAAAGTACCCATATAAACTCAAAAGCATCTATGGTAGGGACCCCAGGGAACGACACTCTTATCCCCTTATGTTCTACCTCTGCTGAGGTGCAGAGAACCAAGAGAATGTGGAAATGTTAGAGGACCTGCTGCTGCTTGACCCCATTTTAGGGGCTAGCACAGATGGAGAAAAAGACTTCTTGCACACTCTGAGCAGAAGCAGCTGGGGATGAGAGATCCAGCCTTCAGGGAGCCTTCCCTCTCTGGAGTCCCTCCCCTCCAGTGCTGGTTGGAGTCAGGACTTAGTGAGTCCCTCTCTGTGACCTGTGAAAACACACCTACCCCATCCCTGCCCCTGTTCATTCTGGGCACACAACTTGGACTCACAGCAGTAGACCCTACAGCTGGAAATATCTAAGAGAACATGCAGAAATTGAAGCCCAGAGAAGCAAAGGCTCTTCTCCAATCCATGGCTCTCTAGACAACTATTTAAAGATTTTTAGCTGCTTTCTCCTTGAAAACTTTGCAACAAAATTATAGTTTTGGCCAGGCATGGTGGTTCATACCTGTAATCCCAGCACCTCAGTAGACCGAGGTGAGAGGATCGCTTGAGGCCAGGAGTTCGAGAACAGCCTGGGCAACATAGAGAGACCCTATCACTACAAAAAGTTTAAAAATTAGCCAGGCATGGTGGTGTGTACCTGTGAACCCAGCTACTTGGGAGAATAACACAGGAGGATCTCTTAAACCCAAGAGTTTGAGGCTACAGTGAGCCATAAATTGTGCCACTGCACTGCAGCCTGGGCGACAGAACAAGACCCTGACTCTTAAAAAAAAATTATACTTTTTTCAAGGTGACTTTCTTACCTCTCTATCAGAGTTCATCTTTTGGCAAAGGAAGGAAGAAGAGGGAGAGGGGAGATGAATAAATACAGGAAAGAAGGGAGGGAGGGAGAAAATGAGAGGGAAGGAAGAAGGAGGAAGAAAAGAAGGGAGATAGGGAGGAAAGAAATGAAGTGAAGGAGGAAGGGAGGGAGAGAACAAGGAGGAAAAGCTCATACATTCAGCTTACTGCCTTTTTTGTCTTCAAAAATTACTACAGAGGGAGGTAGTGTCATTAGAGAAAATCCAAGTAGTAATATTCTGGAATCTTGGCAATCCCTCTCTCATCAATCCTGAAAGCAACTGTTCTTTCCTCCACCCCCCACCACCCTACCCCCACCAACTTACCTTCACTGAAGACAAAATCCGAGATAATGTCAAAGGGTTGGATGTGGACTGCAGACAGGATCATGGTGACCGTTTTCTGTGGATCGCTGGAGGCCAGAGAAATGGTTTGCTGAGCTTGACACTCATAGGATTTCCCAGCTGGGGTGACCAAGGCAGAGAGGTGATGCGAGTTGGCTGTGTGCTTCCCAGCTGCGGTGGAGGCCCAGAGCAATAGTTAGGCTCCTCTCATGGCAGAACCCTCCTTGCTCCTAAACCTTTGTGCCGGATAGCTGGCTCTTGCCTCTCAGACCCAGACCCCACATCCCTGCTGTCCCCTCTGTGTCACCTTGCCAGCACTGGAGCTCTGCAAATGGTATCAAGTGACAATGAAGGGCACACACACCTATTCTGTCATGAACCAGGGCTCCTTAAATATTAATTTAGAATTCCCTTTTGGAAGAGGAGAGTGATACCTAAAATCCCAGCCCCTTTTCTATATAAAACCTAACACTAGAGATTCCAAAGACACAGAAAGAACAGCGACTTGGTTTTCCACATTTCCCACTGGCTTAGCAAAGAATAAAACATCTTCCTCAACAGAGCATGCTGATTGCTGGTGTTCTGGGTGATGCCCTTGCACACACACATACCCTAGGGAGGGTTCCTCCTTCTTTCTCCTTTTCTGGCCTAAGTCTGTTTTTTTCCATTTCTTTTTGTATTTTGGTCTTATTTAACTGGGGGATATTTTGCATGTGAATTTTGATGAAGAAAAAAAATGCTCCTTCTACTGTGATGAGAAAAAGGGGTGGAAAGGGAGAGATGACATGTATTCTTGCCTGTGTTCAGTAAAAAGCCTTTCCCAGCTCAGGTGTCTGGGTGTTGGAAAGCTTCATCATGAGTGAATTTACCAAAAAATAAAAATACATTTAAATATGGTCTTCCATGGTGCCTGCAGATAGGAACTTTATTATTTGGCGGATGGATGTTCCTCTTGTCACAGTATTTTAGGAGGATCTGGGAAAACTGTTGGAAGGTTGTGTAGGAAAAATCTAGTAAACTAATACACGACGCAGAAGCCACTCTGAGGAGGCTGCAGTCGATGACTGAATATCCCGTGTGAGCCATATTGCCATGCGCAAAAATATAGTGACAACCGGCAAATCCTGACCCAAAAGGAAAGTCGCACTGCCACCTCGCAGTTTTAGGGCATGGGAAGAAAAACAGGGTGCAGAAGGAAATTAAAATATGGCACTGCCCTTCTCTGTGCTCCTTGAAAGGCCAAATCATAAGAGGCCCTTCTGAAGCAGCCAGGGGACGCCAGGCTCTAAACGGACATCTTATGTAGCATCAGGCCAAGGGTAACCGATTGGTCTTCAGGCCTGGGGGTCCTTGAGGATCTACAAGGCCTGAGACCCAGAGGAGTCGCGGACGCTCCAGCTTCCTCCGCTCTGGAGAGCAAGCCAAGGCCAGGGTGGGTTTCCAAAACCCTGAGGAATTAGTCCTCCAAGCCTGCTCTCCTGCTGTGTCGCCTCTTTCCCAGGCTCCCTCCCCAGCCCTGCTGGGCTCTACTCACCACTGACCGCGTCTTTAAAGTGGGTCTTCTCAGAGGAGTCGTAGACGAATTGCACCTTGCTCAGCCTCCAAGTCGCCTCGGGTCCCTTGGACGTGTTGTGGCTTTCCTGCCGAGCCAGGGTAGGCCTGCGTCAAACGCCTGGCAGCTTTTGGGTCCTTAAACCCAGGGGCCGCCACTTCCCACACCCACTCGGAGCCTGTGGCCCCTCTGCCCGCTGGGCTCGGAGTTACCTTTGCAAAGAGCATTTTGAGCGCGTAAGCGCGATCCACCCAGAACACCTGCAGCTCCGACTCGTTGGGGCCACAGTGGCCCTCCACCTCAGCTCCGCGGGTCAAGGCGATATCGGCCTGTTCTGTGATCAGCTGGGAACACAGACGCCCCGCGCCCCCCGCTCAGCGTGCCCGGCCCGGGGGGGCTGCAAAGGCGGCGCGTCCCAACTCTGGGTGGCACGCTTGGGCGCTCCTTTGCGCGCGCGTCCCACGTCCCGGAACATGCGGTCAGGTGCTGTACGCGCAGACCCGGCCGGCAGGGAAGCAGAGAGAGCGGGGTTTACTTTCAAAGCAGGCGGGGCGAGCGGGAGGCGGGACAAGCCGGAACCCCCATGCAGCATTCGGGAGCAGCCTGCAAGGGTTGCGGGGAGAAGGCGGGCGACCCGGGCCTTCGAAGGGCCTCGAAGGAGGGTGCCCTTCGCCCCGGAGCCCTGGAGCAAGCCCGGGGCGGGGCGAAAGGGCCCTTACATCTACGGAATTGCTGGCCCACGCGTCGTAAGGCACGGCGAATCTGGCTGCGAACTCCGCCAGGAGACACGTCGTCCCATTTTCCCGCACCACAAATATATCTTTTTCGGGGTTAGTGGAAAGGCCCGAGAGATTTTCCACTTCTTGTTCGGCCATGGTTTGGGCCGTCGTGTCTGCGGAACAAACGAAACGGTCCCATCAGTCCGGAGCTCAGCCAGCCCGCGCGTCGCGTCTCGGGCTCCAGGGTGGGGAGACCCTGGTCTGCAGGCTTTGGGGTGACAAAGTTCCCTACCAGCAGCCGCGCGCTCTCTGAGCCACTTCTCTAACATAGCGCCAACAGACTCGATTCTGTTGCTGTTAATTTATAATGAACATAAAATTTAAAAAAAAATTTTGAATCCTTGCTTATTAACATAGCTGGCCTTCTTCTGTATCTTGGGGCTTTAAAGCAAATCTTTCTTGCCAATGGTCTGACCTCATGAAGCTGGCTCGTCTAAGCTGTCTGGGATATGCCACACAGGTGTGTGGCCCTCGGGGGGAATTCCCTGCCACCAGCAGGGAAGGGCCTCTTCCCTTCCAGAAAAGAAAGAAAAAAAAAAAAAAAAGAAACAACGCAGAACATAAGGGCCATATTTTTATCTTGAGCTACTGGCTTTACTTTGCCGGGTCTATTCTCTGCAAAGAATGCATCCCGCCCTCCCAGTCGCCGAAACGCTACTCACGGAACAGCACCAGGAGAACTCGAAGTGTGTTGCCGATGGGGATGGCTCTTCCACGGAGATCCATGCTCGGAGTGCCGCGAACGAGGCCAGAAGTGCTGCTGCAGAGGCCGCCCGAGAGGGAATCCCTCAAAGTCGCCGCTGGAGTGAGCCGGGGTGAGCGAGGGGCGGGGAACGGAGAGAGAGGAGGGAGGGAGCGCGTGTTCTGCGAGCGCCGGCGAGGACTCGGTGGCGGGTGCCGCACCGACCGCTGCTGGCAGAGTAAGCCAGCTCACTGCAGAGGAAAGGAGCGAGCGCGAAGCCAGGGAGCTGTCCACGGCTGCGAGTGCTGAAAGGAATCTGGTTGTGTGGCAGGAGCGGTTGTGGCTTGGTTTGTGCAGAGGGCCAATGAGATTTGGTGGGGGCTAAAATTCTCCCTAGGTCTGTTTCCTGTTCTGCAATTGCATCCGCAAAGATGAGTCTATCCTGAGAAACTTAATAGCACCCGTCAGACTTATTAAGACTCCCTATCAGGTAGCTACAATGTGGTGTAGACATCATATCACTGGAGTCCTGTCTTCCAAAAATGCATTTGGCTCCTGAAAGACAACGGTAGAGCACAAATTGGTGCTGCTTTGGGGGAGAAAGGGGTATGCAGGAATAGAGAAGGAAAATGCTATGGCAACAGTTTCCTGCGTTTGGAGACATCCCCTTCTCTCCTCTGCTCTCAATGAGCTCATGGGTTTAAAGTTAAATTGATGCCTCCTCGAGCGAGGCCATCAGACAATGCAGTAGATCCATGTGGGCTTATTTTCCTGTGCACTTTGCTCCTGAATGCATAGGACTCTTAATCCAGGATCACCTACCCTCACTCATTATATTGTGACCACTCTGCCAAGAGGGATGTAAGCAAATCTGAAGTTTGTGAGAGTTATCTGAGGTCTCTTAAGACAGGAATTTTAGAATTACGCCCTAGGTAATGTCACACAGTTATGTAAGAAAAACACACACTGTTATTACTCTAAAGCCTCTAGTGGAACAGAAAAATAAATACTACTGGGCTAATTCCTATATTTACATTTTTGGTAGCTTGCTTATTTTTTATTTTTGCTCTATAAATCAGAACACAGCTTTCAAAAATAGACATGCAGTCCTAATCAATTGTTGTGATGTCCAAATATTTCATTTCTTAGAGGATATTTCATTATGTGAATAAATAATTGCTGCATCAGTAATATAATATCATAAGACAAACAATGTCACATTAAGGGGCAAATTGCAAAGTATTTTCACCTGCACTGTCTAATTTGTTCCTCCCCAAAACCTCAAAGGGTAGGTAAAGGAAGGTATACATTATTGTGGTTGTACACATCTCAAATCTGAGGCTCAGAGAAATTAAATGACCTTCCCAAGTGCCGCATGGTCAGTTAGAATTAAAATAGAAAAATCACATGCTTTAACTTTGTAAAGATCATCTTCATTTCTCCTTATATAATACTTTGACTACAAAATATGCCATATTTTGACTTCCATAAAAATATTTAAAAATCAAATAACAAGCTGAACCCTAAAATCTCTATTAATAATTCACAATCCAGAAATGTCTAGGATGCTGTTTTAAGTATAATCATATTCTGACATAGTATTTGCTACAAAGTGTCCATATAATGTTTTTGACTTTCAAACATATTCCTATATCAATAATTAGATCACTGGCAATTCAAATTATGAAGTAATATTTAAATTGAGACTATATTTTTACATCTTTACTTTTTATCTGTCTTCGGTATTTCATCCAAACATTTCTTAAGAACTTTACATAAATGATTATATATAGAATAATTGAGGAAAAATCGTGATTGATATAAGGTCAATTGTTATCAGTTGAGAGTGTAAGATATAGATTTATGTCTTACATTTTTTCATGCTAACAATTATTAAAACTTATTTTTCTATAGTACTGTAAAATTAGAAAACAGACATATAATAAAGTATATATCCATATTCCCTCCCCCCAATCTCTCTGTCTCTGCAGTACTTGAATGAGAAAAGGAATAGGTAGATTTCAGTCCAGGATTCTCTATTTATTAATTTTGTGACTTTGTAGAGATTTTAGCTTTCCTCATTTAGAAAAATTGTTATAGTAGATCAGGGGTGGCTAATTAGGCCAAATGAGCCACTGAATATAAAAGCATTCAAAACAAAATACAAATTAATGTAGCCCATAAACATTAACTGAATACATACTACTTGCACTATGTTTAGTGCTTTGGAAACCAAAAGATAAATATTATACAAGCAGGAGAAATACCAGCAAAAGACTATGACGATTTATCTTGTGATATGTTATTGCAGATAGCCCTACCTTATAAGCTGTTAAAAGATCAACTGAATTAATTCATGATTATCTTCTTTAATAATAAAAGATTATATGGGAAGTAGCATTGGTCATTGATCTTAAAATGTTGGAGGTGATTTAAAATTCGGTTGGCAGTTCCTTTGAAAAATGGTTTCTTTCCATATCTGATACAAATTATTTCTTTATTGATGCCAGAGATTACTCAAGTGAGTTGAAGGGGAAAAAAGGAAGCAATATTAACCCTTTCATCCTGGTAGGATCATCTTCAAAGACCAATCAATTCATGCCCTAAAAGGTGTTTAATCTGAAACATGGCTTACAAATACCCATTAATTTATCTATCTTATCTATATTGATACTTACATTGCAATAGGAATTGGGTCATTATGCCTACAACTTTTGCATACATTAATTAAGCAACTTTCTAATCATCCCAGAAAAAAATCTTCGGTTTCTTAAAATAACTGAAGAAGTGATAAAGCAGCAGTTTACCATTAAATCATATTTTCAGATATTAACAAAGTTTCCCAGGATTTGCTGCATTTCTCATTTTCCAAGTCTGAAAGAAGGTAGGAGGAACTAATATAAACATGTACACTTGTGTCAGTGGTCACTGTGTCAATTTTCATCATTGCTTTTGATGGTCAGTACAAAATGTCAAGGGACAGTGTAACCGAAACACACTGGATTTGGGATCTCTTCTAGATCCTCTAGGTTCTTCTAAGGATTCTATTCAATTAATATATTTACTCATTGAATTAGCCTTTATGAATCTCATGCCATCAGGTGGTTGCTGTTTTATAAAAGAAGGAAAAAAGGGCCCTGCATAGAGCTTCCAGTTTGGATGGGAGAAAATACAAATGTATAGAAAGATGTAGTGTAGTCTGGCACAATGTGTGCATGGATGTCTAGGAAAAAGAAAAGACAGCCATCCCAGGGCAGAGGGTGGTTGGAATTGACCAAAGAAGGCCTCTTGGAGAAGGTGTGTCTTGAAAAAAGTAGACAGATTGATGTGGGGTGGAAGCAAGAAAGGGCAATGCAGATGGAAGAAATATCTATTGAACACGGAAGTTAATGTAAAGATGTAACTCTTCATTCTTCCAAGTTTATCAATTTGCAACAAAAAAGTAATTAGCCTGTAAGTCCACAATGCCTTAAATACTACATAACTCCTATTTGATTTCCTCATTTGACAATTTACCCGCATATGGCATATGCAAAAAAAATGGCATATGCAACATTTGTCCTAAATAAAATTAAACTTTTCGAGTTGTTAGTTGAATCTCTTTATACTTGGTTGTGCAACCAGTTGACTTGTATTTGTAGACTCAAGAGACAAAATTATGAAAATCACTAAACAATACTAATAAGGAAAGCACACTTAAGAGCTTCAAAAGGAAACAGCTGGGCTTTGATTTATTGAGGTTTCAGTCCACCTTACAGTGAAATGTAAAATCGTATTCTTGCTTGGCCATTCACCACCACCAAGCCATCCTACACACACACACACACACACTCACGCATACACGCACAATGGGAACACACAATAACAGAAACAAAAATAATTTAGCTAAACTGAACAAGATGCACACAGCTGTTAAGGCAGAATTACTACTCACCAAAACCTTTCCTTGTGTTTAGCTTATACCACTAAATAATGATTTCATTTAATTTAATCACTGCCTTTGAATACCTCTGAAACCCTTTCTAAGATAGAAACCCTTTGGGGACAGAAACTGAAAAATAAGTGTAAGTAAGAATATTTTGCGCATGCATTGCCAAACCTTACAATATTTTCAAAGAATCAGAAAATTGAGTTTGGGCCTTCAATACACTCAACCGGCATGCTCGTGGTGTAATTTCCCTCATCCTATTACTTTTTTGGTGTCTCTTGCATCTACTTTAATGAATAGGGGCTATTTCTGCAAGAAGAATAACCAGTGGAGAAAAATGGCACCAGAATAATGGGTTTTTCATTGGCTATGTTCATGCTAATCCTGAAGAAATGTTTTTATGAGTTCATTTATATTTTATTATTTATTTATTTTTTGAGACTGGGTCTCACTCTATTGCCCAGAGTAGAGTGTAGTGGTGTAATCATAGTTCACTGCAACCTCAAATGCCTGGGCCCAAGTGATCCTCCTGCCTCAGCCTCCCGAATAGCTGGGACTACAGGTGCATGGCACCGTGCCTGGCTAATTTTTCTATTTTTTATAGAGATGGGGGTCTCACTATATTGCTCAGTCTGGTCTCGAACTCCTGGCCTCAAGTGATTCCCTCCACCTCAGCCTCCCAAAGGGCTAGGATTATAGGTGTGAGCCACCACACCCAAGCCCTAAGGCATTTAGAACCAATGCCTTTAAGGAGAGGGAACAGAGAGGACTGAGATTCTTACAACAAACTCTGAATAAATGGATAGTGAGAGGCCAGATTTAATCATTCCTCAAAAGTTCAATAGCAAAGAAATCATTTTTTTTCTTTTCAACTTGTCATTCACTAAATGTTCTGGTCAGTTTTAAGTTAATTACAGAGGAATTTAGCTGCCTCTAGCTTCAAGGTGTAAGTTTTTGGGCTGTGGGGCACAATCCACTCT
This sequence comes from Mirza zaza, assembly GCA_008750895.1. Classification (NCBI taxonomy): domain Eukaryota; kingdom Metazoa; phylum Chordata; class Mammalia; order Primates; family Cheirogaleidae; genus Mirza; species Mirza zaza. The sequence goes on from VSMD01055374.1 coordinate 27,506, forward strand.
GCTACCTTTGCGGTGAAGAAAACCTTGTGAATTTGTGGGCAGGGGACCTTTCTGTAAAAAACAAGAGTTAAAATAAGAGCCATTTGAGTATTTGGTTTTGTTTGGGTTTTTTTTTTTAAATCCTTTAAGAAGTTTTCTCTCCAAGATAAGATCTATCTCAATGTGTCTAAGGTTAGACAGGCTATGGCTCATTTAAAATAGTTTGCTATCTGAATTCTGAGATAATGCAACTCCCTAAAATGTCTTTTATTACATGTCATAGGGCCCCCTTGTTCCCTCAGTTAATTACTCTTTTGTCTATCTGAAGTTATCTGCATATTAACTTGAAGATATGTTGGGAACTAAGGATAATTTATATGAATGGCCTTGGGGAAGGAGGGTGAGGTGAAGCCCAGAGCCCACATTGGCCCTACAGAAACCTCGCAGTGCAGCAGCTGGAGCCCTGGGATGCTCTTCCATTGCAAGCCTAGGACCGGACCTTTTCGCGATGGTTTTCGTGAAAACATTGCAAGATGAGCTGGTATCAAGAAAGTTAAAAGGGGAAAGAGTGTGCTGGAAAGGCGACTGGAATGGAAGTCTAAGAAGCCATATGTTAGCTATGACTTTATGATGCCAGTAGCGACAACATCTGGAAGGAGTGGCTTCACCTCTGTCTTCGACATGCCTTCCCTAAAGCATCCCTTCAGGACTGTATGTCCCAGGTCTATGATTGACCTTAGTAGGGAAGTAACCTGAGTCATTCCTATGTTGGGACAGGTGGGAATACTGGGAATTCCATTATTAAAATGTAATACCTGGACGTGCGAAGGAGTGTGCGCTGGTCAGGACACATGGACCATGACCTGTGGCGTTACCTTTGGATGGCTCGGTGGTAGGCGGGCCTGGTGGCTGCGGACTCCGTACCTGACAGCTTCTGTGGGCAGGAGGGAAGACGCGCTGCAGGGCGTTCTGGCACCCCTCGGTAAGCAATGTCCTCAGCCTGAGAAAGACGGGGCGTCTGGCACCCGAGTTGGGCCCCCTGGTACAGTCGCGCAGCTGCTCCGGGTATAGAAGTGGACGAGAAAACCCCTGCCCAGTTGCAAAAGGAGGTTCCTACCGGCGCCAAAGCCCAGGGAAAGAGGTCAGTCCCGGGGGTGCTGGAGTTAAGTAAATTCGGGCCACAGGGACAGGAACCACAGGGTCTTTTGGTTTCCTTTTATCTAAGAGAGTTAGGAGCAGAAAAAGGAGGAAGACAGTTTCTGGCAGAAAGCTTGTCTTGGCTCCTCAGCGACCTTCTTTGGAGCTCTGACTCCCCAGGAAGCCTCAGCAGACCTCGGCTGGGGCAGGGAGGGTGGGCAGTGAGACCCTGGCGCTCTCCGGCCTCAGGCCTCTAGGGTCTCCCCTCCCGCAAGAAAAGGAGACTGGTGGGGGAGGCGGGGTATTCAACAGGGGAGAGGGAGGAGACCGGGTCACAGAGGGTTCGCTTCTCTCATTTATTTTTCTTTTCTTTTCTAAACCTCCGTCAAAGTAGCCTCACTGCAGGGAAACTGCCCTGAAGTGCGCCCGCCCGCGGTCAGCCGCCAGGTAAGACCGGGAGGATGCCGCGCTCCAGGGCCTGGGGCGCCCCGGATGCTGGCGGTTGTGCAGTACTAGGACAACCCCGGGACCGAGGGAGGTTTTGCAAATAAACCATAGCTTCTGCTCGGAGGAGGTCTAAGCAGAGCCTGCGACTAGGCTCTAAGGGCGTGCGGACAGCCTGGGCGGGGACCCAGGAGGCAGCGGCCTCTGAGCGCGGGGCTGACGGCCGCCAGGGAGACCGTTTGGGTCCTGGGACCAGGAGGTGAGGAGGTGACTGGTGTCCCTCAGCTAGGGTCCCTGGTTGCTAGGCTGGGCTCCAGGACAATACAAGTGGGACTGAAACTCCCACCTTTTCCAACCTCCACCTCTTGGGGTGGTCTGAGCTGCTAGAGGCTCTGGGCTATGAGATTAGGGCTTTTTTCTGTTTCTTCCCTTCTCCCCTGCCAGTCTGGGTTGGGGACACGAACGAATGGCATTCTCCACCCTAGGTCGCCACTGGAAGAAAATCCGTCCCCCAACGCATAGGCCGCTCAGAGCCGGGGTGCACCGGCCACCTGTCCCCGCCGAGCCCGCCTGGTGCCTGGTGTGCGGCCGACGCTGCAGGCGGGACGCGAGAGCCCACGTCCCGCGGCGCCAGCGGGTGGCCTGGACCCGCTTCGCTCCCTTGCTCCAGTGTACAGAGCCGGGTAAGAACTGTGGGAGGCCCCAAACCTGATAAACACCACGGAGACCCACCCATTATTCTCTCAAAATAAGGGTAAGAAAACCACACATTCGGATATTTTTTTTTTCCGTTTGTGGCGACCATTAGGTTTGGGTTTTTTTTTTAATTTAAAAGCAAATCTGGGGTGCTCCAGCCTAGCCCCTACCTGTAAGAAATCTCCTAGGCCTCTGCCATCCCAGGTCTGTCCTCCAGAGATGTCCCCGGCCCAGCAGCTCCGGGAGGGCACCTGCGTGGGCAGTCCCCAGGCCTGACTCTATTCCCCCCCCCACCCCCCATTTTCTAATTCTTTCGGCCTTTTTTTTTTTTCCTATGGAGGTTTGCAGCTGCCACCTCGCCCACAGCCTCGGGAGTCTCAACCGAAGCCAAACCGGCCTTGGCGCCCACAGCAGCAAGGCCACCGCAAGCTGCGCGAGCCAACGCGGGTCACCCGGAGGTCTGGAACCCCCGGGGGCTGCAGCGCGGCGGTTATTCCCGGGTGACTTCGTGGACGGGCACAGATGGGGGACGCCTCGGGCCGCGCACTCGGGGCCAGCTGGAGCTCCCGGGAGCCGGGCGCTGGTGGATGGTGGTCTCATTTCCCGACTTGATGGCCTGGAACCTGGGATTGCAGGGCGGCGGGGAGAAGATGGGTTCGGGGACCCTGGGGGACAAGCACAATGGTCGGGTGGGCGGCTCTGGATCTTGGTTGGGGGAGAGATACATTTGTTAGAGAAGAACACGGATTACCCAGTCCCCGCCTCCGCCCCCAGTCCCTCACAGGCGCCGAGTCCCCTGTCGCCCAGGACGGCGGGGTTGTGAGTGCAGTGGCTGTTCACCCGAGCGCCTGGCGCCGCGCAGCCTCGGCGCCTAAGACCTTGGCGTCCGCCCGCACCTGGCACTGGGCATCCTTTCCGCGGGAGGCTGCGGGAGGCCAGGACTCGCCTTTCGAATGCCCAGAAAGAGCCCAGGGAGGCATGAGAGCGGCAAAAACCTCCCTCCATTCCTAGTCCCTCGCCTTGAACCGGGATTTGGGCTCCCGTACAAGGCTTGCCGCGGGCTCCGGGCTCCAGGACTCAGCCAAGATAAAGGCCAATTCCATGAGGTCGCCCTGACCGCAACATCGCCCAGGGCGTAGGAAGACGGTGGGACCAGCGGGGAGAGTCAAGGCACAGTGTCGAGGGAGGGTTGTAGAAGGATGCGTGGGAAATGCACTTTGAAACAGTTTGAATTCCCTCTGCCCTGCCTTTCAGCAAGACCAAGAATACCGTGCACTCCTGAGAGGGCGAGTCTGCTGGTCGCTGTCTCTGCCTCTCGCCTACGGCGCCAGCTGGAGACCGAGTGGGGGGCCCCAAGGAGGCTGAGCTCAGATTGAGAGGAGAGCAGCTGAACTGGAAAAGGGTTAGTTAAGTCATTGGGAGTTTCTGCCTCTGTGCCACAACTGTGAGGTTTTTCCTTTCAACTTCCCAGAATCTTCCTCCATCTCTGGAACCCAAACTCCCACTCTGCTCCAAAACGTTCATCCTAGGCTGTCTGGGTCTTGGAGAGAGCTGAAAGGATCAGACCTGGGGGCTCAAGGAATCCCTAATCTGGGGACACACCTTTGCAGAATGCACCCATCCAGGCCCAGACAGTCAGGAAAGCCTCAGCTCTTTAGAGAGCCAGGAAACACCACATGGTTCGGCAGCCAAAGTGTGGTTATTGGACCCGCAGCACCGCCATTACTCAGAGAAAGCCAGAATTACCCAGAATCCGCCATTACCCAGAATCTCAGGCCTCACCTAACCCTACTGCATCAGAACCGCATTTAAAAAAGTTATCCAGGGAACTGGTGCACGTGTACACTGGGAAAGCCCACGCCTAGTTTATAAAGCCTGAGTTTTAGCCATTGCTCAACCTTGTGTCTCTCAGCCTCCTCTTCATCATCTGTCAAGCGGGAGTTGTTTTGGAGGTTCTAGGGAGCTCCTATGCACTCCTCAACACATATCAAACCAATGAAATTAGAACTTTTAGTGGATGGAGCCCCTGCAGGAGTGTATTTTTAAGGTCCTCAGGTGATTTTAATGACAGCCAGGAATGACTAGTGTAGACTACTACACTAGTCATTTTACAGATTAGCTGGGATTAGCTGAGATGAGGCCTGGGCAAGACCATATGTACATTGTTAACGCCACTGCTCTTCATAGCCTAATTCATTCTCACTCCAGAAAGTATGGCCTTGAACCATCTAATCAACCTTGCTGTGCCTCAGTTTCCTTACCTGTAAAATGGAATTGATGATAGTAGTGCCTGCCTCAAAGGTGTTGTGAGATTTAGAATCAAATTCAATAAATGTTCATTTATAAGGCAAAATCACTCATTTTAAACAAAATGGCAGAGGGGCCTGATTACTTACTTATCTCATTCCACTACCCCTACCCCAAGCAGCCCTCTTTCAGAGCACAAGACCTTATTTTGCTTCAATATTCATGTCGATTTTTGAACATTTTTAGCATAAAACCCAATATTTTCAGTTGCTTCACAATTCAGTAAACTGGGTCTTCTGTGAAGGCTGATTTTGCCACCTCCAGTGTCTCCATTCCAGGCCCACCAATTTTAGACGCACTAGTGGGAAGTGTGCTCTTGGCTCTGTGCCTTCCCAGGACAGCCACATGGGAGGGCCTCACCTGGAAATGCTAATTCTGTAGGTTGGAGATGGGGCAGAGTATTTGTGTATCTAACAAATTTCTAGGTAATGCTGATGCTTCAGGTCAGAGGGGACCACACTTTGAGAACCGCAGTGCCAAATGAGTGGGTGATTCAGAGCATCTCAGATGTCTTAATAGCAGCACTGTTTGGCATGAGCCAATGCGCCCAGACATAGGTGTGCTTCTTACAGCCAAATAATTCAACTCACCTACAGCTAGAAGTTTGTTCATTGCTTCTCTTCAAGAGAATGAAATCTGAAATGGGCCTTGATAGGAGTATAAATGATCACAGATATTGCCCCTTCTTATGTGGCTACAATAATACATCTCATATACCAGTGACTATACCTTTATAGCTTTATACTGTGGTTATTTTTCTATGTTCCCTTCTAGCTGAGAACTTCTTGAGGGCAAGAACCATATTTAATACATTTCTATATCCCCAATACCTATCATAAAGTCTGGAACACCACAGAGGCAAAATAATGTTTCTGAAATTCACACTTCTCTATCACAACACTTTGTTATTTCTGGGAGTCACTAATGCCAGCATATGCATGAAGTTATAATAATTTGTAACCATCATGTTCCAAAAGTATCCCTACATTACCAATGGTATAAAGCTTTATGGGTATTTATCAGACACTGTTTTAAGCTCTGTTCTAAATAGATCAACAAGACAGTAGGCATTTTCCTTGTCGTTGAACCTTTGCCTTTGCTGTTCCTTCTACTTGGAATGCTCCTCCCACACCCTCCCGTCCATATCCATATCCATATCAATATGGCTCCATCACTCAGCTTCCCCAGGTCTGTCTCCAAATGTAACCCTCTCAGTAAGGCCTTTCCTGGACATCCTGTTTGGAACAATACCCTCCCCACCCCACTGCCAGCTAGACTCTCCATTCTTCTTCCTGGCTTTATTTTTCTAGCTATAATATACCGCTTTTTAAATAGTTTTATTTCATCAAATTTAAGGCATCATATCATTGTAAGACACACCACTACTTTATATACCATTCAGCAAGCAAAATATGCTGTCAATTAAACCATGGCATGCCATCGATTAAGACTCATTCAGAGTGTTAAAAAGAAAAAAACGAACTTACATGGCTTGGAATTGATAAAATGCATTCATTTACATCATTTATTGTCTGGTCCTTTTCAGTAGAATACAGATTTCAATTTTTTTAAAACTTTTCTATCTCCAATGCCTTGAAATATAATAGGCATTTAAAATGTTAAATGTGGGAGGATAAAATCTATGTCTTTAGAAGTGAGACCAGGGATCAAGTAAACAGTTATAAAACAATATAATAAATGCTCAAATAGAAGGTGGCAGGAAGTTTTCTTTGGACACAAAGAAGGACCTCGCTGGGGAGAGCCTCTCAGGGGCGGTGCTAACCACGCTGGTCTAGAAGGGCGTGGGAGGCAGATCCACTGCAGGGGAGAATTTCAAGCAGCAGAAGAAATTGCATCAAAGACTAAGGATATAAAAGACTACGAAAAGTTAGAGCTAGAGGTTATTGCATCTGAACGAAATGTGTGTTACGATGAGAAAATATTAGCATCATCTTCAGGGCTTGTTAAAGCACATTGTTGGGCCCCATCCCCAGAGATTCTGATCCAGGAGGACTGCAGTGCATCAGAACGATTTGCACCCCCAATAGGTTCTTGGTGATGCTGATGCTGCAGGTCCAAGGACCACACTTTGAGAACCCCTAGTCTAGGGGGAGCAGGCTGGATGAGGGGACCAGCCATTTCTATGGCAATAGCCATTTCATGTGCTACTGCATGCTCAGCCTTGGTGCACACACTGAGATGAAGTTTGGAGATCACTGGGGGAAAGGGCAGCAAGGGGCTTTTAATTTCTTCAATACAATGTGGAATAAATAATATAGAGATTTTTCTATAGCCTCCTAAGTCTGGGGAAAGTAAACACCTTTCCTTGTTTCAAAGTTGCCCTCTTGCTTTTCAGAGCAGTCTGGTACAGATGAAAGTGTATTTGTTCTTTTTCAGTCACATTATGGGAAGACATCAAGAAAGGTTCAAAAGTGATTTTGACAAAGGCCAAGAAGTTGCAAAAAGTGAATATTCTGAGAATCAAAAGTTGATGCCAAACAAAAGTCATGGAACTATTTTAAAGACTGATTTAGAGTTAACAGGGCAGCATAGCTGGAAGGAGCTGGGGAAGAGAATTTCTCCCACCCAGTCGTTGTTCCGATGGAAACCAAAGGCTGGCAGGATTGAGTGCTGGGATACAACTCCCTGCTTCCAGCTTTGATGTCCCCATCAGTGAAAGGGAAAATGGGGCCCAGAATGCAGTGTGCTATTGGCAAGATTCCCCCCACCCTTGTCTACTCCTCAACACTCATGGCCTCACTACCACTATCTGGAAACAGTTCTAGAATATTCTCCTGTGTCCTTTATTCCTACCTAAGTCATGGACCCCAGGGACCCCAGGAAGCCCAGGCCCTCAGCTCCTCCTCATACAGCTCTGAAAATCTCTGCAAGGATGTCATCTCCCAGTCTTCTTATCTTTTGGAACTCATGGTCAGTCATCAGCATGATTCCCTAAATCCTCAACCCCTTCTTTACAAATACCCCTCCCCTGCCTGCTGTAACTCAGATGTCCTATGAAGGGATCTCATACAAAGGGACGCTGCTTTCTGTGCAGTCTTCTCAAGAGAAAGCTGTAACCTCCCAAACTCCTCCCGTGGGCTCTGAAGGCGAGTGTGTGTCTTCTCTGCCTCTTGTTGCTGTTTTCCCAGACAATTCTCTTCTTCTTCCTCCCTAAGAGAGCCCCCACTCTCCTAGCTTTGAATTTGATGTCTTCAGATTGTATCTCCACTACTCTTTCTTGAACAATGACACACTGTTACCCTCTTCCTAATGACAGATCATGCCTCATTCTCTGAATATGTTAGCTACTGACTTACTGTCACTCTCTGCAATACTTCCTTCTTCTCCTCCTCTTGATGGTTTTGGTACCCATAGGGATGGCTTTCTAACACCATGACACCCAGTTCCTCAAGTTTCTGTCCACTAATGGTCTTGTCTTACATCCTTTCTCAGTCACTTACTCCATGGTCCAATTCCTGCCAGTAACTACTCCATTTCTCTGCCTTTTTTCATAGCATAGATCTTTGAAATAACCATCTACACTCACTACCTCCATGTTCTCTCCTCCCATTTTCTTGACCCCACTTTTACTGGGCCCAACCCACGCTGGTCCTATTGAGGTGTGATGGTCTTTGATGTGTCACCTTGGTTAGGAGAGGTTATTCAATCAGACAGTAATATTGATTACTGTGTTTTTTTGGTTGTGATTAAAGTCCATTATCATTTGATTTTAGGTAAGGGAGGTAGTTTAGATAATCTGGTAGGCCTTATCCAATCAGTTGAAGGTCTTATAAGCAGAGCAGAGGACTCCCTGGAGAAGAAAACAATCTCCCTGTGGACACCAGCTTCCTATGCCTGAGGGTTCCAGCCTGTTCTTCCTAATGGAATTTGGACTTAATTACCTAACCCCATAATCACATAAGTCAATTTCTTGCAATAAATCTCTTAATATCTCCCACTGGTTCTACTTCTCCTGTTGAACCCAAACAGATACATGAGGTTATTCATGGTTTCCAGGATGCCAAATTTAATAATAAATTCTCAGGTCTTGCTTGACCTATCAGGCAAATTTGCCACAGTTGATAATCTTATCTTTAAAGCTCTTCATTCATTGGCTTCCAGAACACTGCACTCTTTGGGGCTCCTCATGAATCACTGGCTTCCTTACAGTTCCCTTTAGTGGTTCTTCCTCACCTGTGTTAACTCTTAAGGTTGGAATGCCCAATGCTCAAACCTCTTCTCTTTCTACTGTTCCATCTGGCTGAACCTACATCTAGAGTTGCCCCAAAAGTGGCAGCAGAAGGGTTCACACAACACACTGCCCCAAATTTTCCAAGATAGGCCGAGCTAGGATTCTAAAAAAAGAAGCACTAAACACAAGGGTGTTCAGTCCAAAGAATTTATTAGGGGAACTTACATATAGAGGCATCTGCAGCTTCCTTGTGATGGACAGTGAGGACAGGAGATATTCTACTCAGGTATGTCACTCATGAGGGGGTCGTGTTATGGAGTTTATATGGAAGTTTAAGGAATTTGGCTCAGGGCCAGGGCTAGTTTCTACAAGATTAGCAATGTGTTTGACTGTTCAGTGTTTTGGGCAACAATGTAAACAAGTTTATCAGTACCTGGGAATTTTCAAGGCCCCATCTAGCTTGGGTTTAAGCCAGCAGGGGAAGACACGCAGCACTGACCAGGACACAGAGTGGCCAGGACACAGAAAGAGAGTGGAGGGCTATGGAGGACCCTACATGCCACACTCACTCAGTTGGGTACATCATTCGGTTTTGTTTCTTTAAGCGAAATGCATGGGCTCATGATCCCAAGTGTTTGCCTCATGTATATCCAACTACCTACTCAACATCTCCACTGGCATATATAAAGACACGTAGAAGGTAACATTTCCATGATGGATAATTTTATGCATCAAATTGGGTAGGCTTGGTGCTCAGATTTTTGATCAAACAGCAGATCAGATGTTGCTGTGAAGATTTTTTAGATGTGATCAACATTTAAAGCAGGAGACTCTGAATAATGTGGATTATACTCTATAATATGGGTGTGCCTCATCCAATCAGTTGAAAACCTTAAGAGAAAAGATTGAGGTCCCCAGAGGAAATGGGGATTCTGTCTTCAGATTGCCTTTGGACTTGGGAAGTAAAATCAACTGTTCCCTGGGACTCCAACCTGCTGGCTTGCCCTGCCGATTTTGAACTTGCCAGCTTCCTTAATTGCATGAGCCAATTCCTTAAAATAAATGTTTCTCCCTCTCTCCCTCTCTCTGTCTCTCTCTCTCTCTCTGCCTACCCACCGTTGCTTCTATTTCTCTGAAGAATGCTGACGAATACAACATCCAAAACCAAACTCCTTACCTTTCCTTCCTCCCCAAAACTCCTGTTGTTCCTCTCAACATTCTCTTCCCTTCCATTATAGTTAGCAGCAACTCCAGTTGCTCAGACTAAAGCTTCTAGACTACCACTGACTCCTCATCTCCTTATATCTCATATCCCAAGCATCAGAGAATCCTGGCATCTCTCCCTTCCAACTAGATCCACAGTCTGACCATTTCTCACCATCTTTGTTGCTCTCTCCTTAGTCTATGCCACCATCACCTCTCATCTAGATGAAAACCACCTAATTAGCAACCCTCCCCTTCTGCCTTGGTGCTCCCATGGCCTTTTCTTCACATGGGATAAAGAGTGATTCTACAGTATGGTGAAACCTTATCACTCCTTCCTCAAAACTCTGTAATGGTTTCCCATTTCATTCAGATGAAAATGCCAAGCCTACAAGGCTGTACATGAGGTGGCTGCTGTTGCCTCTTCTATAATTGCTTGACCTTTCATCTCCACTCATGTTCTGCATGTTCTCCTGTGTAAGACCCTTTGCTCTTGCTGCTCTCTCTGCTGTAAATGCTCAGAGTAAGGACTAAGTTTGGCCATGAAAGATAGAAAACTCATAATAACTGTGGCTTAAACAAGTTTCTTTCTCTTGAAGAAACATCCAGGGATCATTATTCCAGGGATGGTTGGCTGGTCCATAGGCTCAGAGGCTCAGGCTTCTCCAACCTGGCAAGGCATTCACTTTCCATGACCCCTCATGGTCCAACCAGCAAGGAGAAGCTCAAGGAACAGGAAGAAACGGGTCAACAGAGAGACACCTACTATCTTTCAAGGAAGATTTATGAAGGCTGGACACTTCCCTTGACATGCCATTGCTTAGAATGGAATCATATGGTCACACCTGGCTTCAGGGGAGCCTGGAAAATGTAGTACTTATTCTGGGAAGCCATTAACCTAGATGAAATTCACAAGTTCTATCTGGAAGAAGATGAGCAGAAGAATATCGGGGGGAAGACTAGCAGTCTCTATCTCAGCATACTTTGGGATGACAAAGGTGTCCAGCATGGCTGGGGGAGAGTGGCATGAGATTAGATTGGAGAGGTAGGTAGGCAGGGAAGATTACAAGGTCTGCCTGGAAAGTATCCAGCCATGTAATATGAGAAATAGAGACATTTATTGAAGAAGATACAAGATACAAGAAACATTGTACATAGGACAATGATGCCTCAGTTCCCTTCAAAGTAGGCACCTTGAGATCTCATATAGTTTTCCTAGAATCTCTTAACCCAACCTGTACACGTTCAACATGCTCAGGTGTTCTGCTTGTTGCAGGCCTTCCAGAACATAGATCACTTTCTACAGATTCTTGACCATCTTTGAAGCATTTGTGCCACACTTTTATTTGCTCTGTACTCATCGCATCATCCCCCAAAAGCCTTCTGAATCATCCCAATTATTTTCGTGGAGGAATGTTCAAGCTTAATGCAAAATTTGATGCAGATTCGTTGTTCTACTTGCTCAGTCATTTTGAATGTGGCAGCCACACAGTACAAACACTCACTCAACAATGTCTAGCACCCCACTGACTAGTACAGTAAAGTCATCATTGTCCATGCATGTGCATCCCAGTCCACTCTCTTTGGCTCCCAAGTTACATCGATGTCATACAAACCACTCTCATTATATTAACAACAGCAGGAAACTTTCCGGACAGACCTCATATTTCTAAAGATGGCTGCCAACAGTCCCTCCCTTTCTTATATATTAATGTCCCTCCTCCAACCAAGAGGCAGGTCTACCTTCCCTCCCCGTGAGGTGAGTCTGAGCTGACCTTGTGACTTCCTCTGACCAACGGAATAGACCAATAGAATGTGTGGATGTGATGCTGTGTGTTTTGATCTAGGGTTTAAGAATCTTAGCAGCTTCCTTCTCTGTCCTTTTGGAGAACCAGCTTCCAGGTAAAGAAGCTTGAATCTGACCACTAAATGCTGGGAGACCATGTGGAGAGGGAATGGTCCAGGCAGCCATCCCAGATGAGGAGCCAGAAGTGTGAGCAAAGCCATGTTTGATGTTCCAGCCCCAGCTGGGTTCCCCACCAAATGCAGCCACACAAGTGACCCTAGTCAATACCAAATGGAGCATAACCACTAGCCAGCTGAGGCCAGCCAACCCACAGCATCATGAGAAATAATAAATTGTTGTTGCTTCAGGCACTCAGTTTTGGAATAGTTTGTTATGCAACAATAGATAACCAAAATAGCAGATCACGTGAAGGTTTACAGGCTTGAGAAAGAAGTTTGGCTTTTATTTTTAGTGCAGAGGGAAGCATTAGGGGATTTTAAGCAGATGAGTAACACAAGCTGATTTATACTTCAAGAGGATCACTCTGCTACTGTGTGGAGAAAGGGCTGTAGGGGCTCCAGAGTGGGTGGAAATGAAACCAGGAAGCTGTTTCAGGAGTCAAGGTGAGAGATGACAGTGGTTACAACCAGGTTGGTTATCTCAACCAGTGTTGAGAAGTGGTTCCATTACAGAAATATCCTGGAAGAAAAGAGCCAGGAATATTTACCTATTGATTGTACAAGAGGGTGAGAGACAGTGAGTAATCAAAGATGACTTTTAGAATTTTAACCTGAGGCTGGAAAGACAGTAGTGCCATTAATAACTAAAATGTGGAAGAGTGCGAAAAACCACCCAGGAATTCTAATGTCAATAAGTTAAGTTTGAAATACCTGTTATATTAATATATATCCAGTGGCAGCTTTGAGTATTTGAATATCAACGAAGAGGACATTGCTGGATGTATAAACTATCAAGTCAGATTACTAAGAATCCTTCTTGCCACTTCAAAGTAGGGCTGAGTTGCTTTGCCCTGCCCCTTAGAGCAGGGCCTACTTTCTCCTGCAAATGCAAAATATTAGTGAACTCAAATATTAGACTTTCACACTGAGAAGTAAATTTAGAAAAGCACATTGTCTTTGAGACAGAGTCTCATGGCTTTCTCAGCACTTGGCATGCATATCTAGCGGACTTGAGATGATTAATGGACATGATTGTTCATGACCCATTTATGTGGCTATTTCTTCCATTATAAGGCCTTTGAAATCTGGAAGGCTGGCTGGATTCCATTTCAACTAGAAACATTGCCATCCTTTTTTTTTTTTTTTTAAATCATAAAACAAAACAAAATGCCCCACTCACTCATACCTTTAGAGGTTTTGTTGTAACTAAACTCCGGCATATACTATAGCATCTGTGTAGCTTTCATGTTTTCTGTCCTATTTGTTAAAATATTCACAATGGGAAATAAAGATCCAGGGTTGATTAGCTGCCACTGATTTTGGTAATTGGTTTTGATCATTCAAAAGTAACTTACCATACTGTAGATTATTCAGGCCTTTTGTGGTTGCTAACATTTCCTGCCAATAGCCTCCATATCAGAGGATAGGCTGTGAAAGACAAAAGAGGGAGCAAAAACTCTTGATATTTTTTCCTAATTGGATAATCCATTAAGCAAACTTTAAGACTTATCTTTGTGCATGACACTCAGGAGTCTGCCATCTTATAGGAAAGTTAAGACACATGCATGAACATCTGGCATCCTCCAGCAGCTGGAAGTATTATTTATTTTTTTTTAAGCAAAATAAGTCTAATTTGTATGTCCTCTCCCAAAGCCACTAACTTTCCAAGGTTGAAGGGAGCCCAGGGCAGCAGGTGCTCTTGGGGCCCCACTCATACTCCCCTGGCCCTTCTCCCATAGCTTTAGTACTGTCTTGTTCATGCTGATGGCTTCCTGCCTCAAGCACTTGTGACTCCCTTCCCAAGGGTGTTCTCTGGCCCCAGGAACTTGCTTAGCTCATGAGGGTCAGCCAGTAAGTGCTGGGGAGTTACTACCCTCAAGAGCAACTCTTGCCCAATGAGAAGAGACATTTGGAGGATGAATACCCCTTGTTGTCACTTTGGTGTGGGACCATTCTGTAGGGCATGCTACACTGTCCCTCACGGAGTCCCCAGGAGGACTGTGCCCATTGCCCACAGCAGTAACATCTCCATAATGATTCCTTTATTGTTTCACCTCCACCCTTATAGCTCTTCCCTATGTTTCCTGGGATCCCCTCCCAGATAAAATACCTGTACTCAAATTCTGGTCTGAGGGTTTGCTTTTTGGAGAACACATGCTGAGACGTCCGGCATCATTTAATTGTCTTCTTCTTCAGAATCATACGGTAGCACTAGGGCTTGTGAAACCCTGGGGAGTTGGGGAGGCCCTCACTCCTCAGTCCCAGAGGTCACTGAAGCCCTTGTTTCTTGTCCATGCCAGCATGGGTATGAGCTCTCTGTCCAAAGCAGTGTTTTCTCTTGGCAGCTCCCTTCTTTCTATAAAGGCTTATAAAGCAGGAGAAACCAAGCCTTGCAAGCAGTCAAATAGCCTTCCCATAGAGGTTCTGCCACTTCCCGGGCCCTGGATTTCAGAAAGCCTGTGTTTTTGAGGGCTCCAGGACCCTTTATTTCCTCTCTTCCACAAAAGCTAGAGAACTGTGTTCCCATTACTCTGCTCCTCAACCTCTGTCCCTTCCCTCTTCTCTACTGCAGCCTAAGTGGGCTAGACCAAGAGCTGGCAAACTTTCCCTGTAAAGGGCCAGATATTTTAGATGTTGCTGGCCATACAACTAATTAATCCTGCTGCTGTAACATGAAAACAATCAGAGGCCACATGTCAGTGGATGAGTGTGCTCTGTTACGAATTTATTTAGGGACACTGAAATTTGAATTTCATACCATTTTTTATGAGCCATAAAGCACTTTTAACTTTTTTCCATACAAATGCAAAAACCATTCTTAGAGGTAAGAGACTGGGTTTGACCCCTGGGCCATAGTTTCTTGACCCTTGCACTAGACTTTCTAGAGCAAAGTTCTGTTTAGATTTCATTATCCTGCTGAGCTCCTTTTGGATTGTTATTATTTAAATCAAATCTAACTAATGCTGGGAATACCTGGAACTTATTAAATTCTGATATATTAACAACAAATAAATCCTTCTAGGGCAGGGAAAATATCCCTGTGCATTTTCCTCATAGCACCTCATTTGGTGGTATACATAAATTAATTTATAATGGGTCCAAAAGCATGGAGCTTATTTATTCTTTACTGTGCTAAGTGCTGTGCTGAAGGGATCACTCAATCATTTCCTTGTTTGAAGCAGAAATGATAAAACCTATACTAAGAGGTTGCCATGACAATTGAGTGACATTCTGTCTTTGGCAACGCTCTTTGTTAATTGAAATTGTAAATTGTCAGATGGTTTTGTGATCATGGCTTTTAGGTGTAAGATACGATGATATCTATCACAGTGCGCCGATTCTGTGGAGAAGAGCAATCTGGCGACTGGAGAATAAATGGGGTCTATTCTTTAATATCCCACTGTGTTGCTCTGTGACCTCAGATTCAACATCTGCACAATGGTGATAATGTTCTTGACTTGCCTGTAACATGGAGAT